>JAZBGY010000473.1:0-59064 GCA_037414755.1 Lydus trimaculatus | reverse complement strand
AGTTTATGCCCTTTTTGCTACAACAAGAAACAATAACAAATCATAAATTTGATATTTGAACGTGTTATAAATAATAGTTTGATTTCCGGTTGTATTTTATGACTTTTGATTATTATTAACAACGCCAACAGCAGGTGTAGATTTTCCATTATTGATGTTATGTAATTTATTTGTTGTTTTTGCATTTTAGGGTTATTTAAAACAATGGCAACAAGACCCAGATGGACCTTTATATCAATATTTATCAACATTATTTAGTAATTTAGAAGAAATTTATGAATTTAATAGGTATTTGTTTGTTTTATTAGAATGATAACATTGATTGATTGATAATAAAAATGTTGTATTGATTTTAGATCATTTTTGGATAGTTTAAGAGAAGCTAATTGTAATCCAACAAAAACAGCAAATGTTTTTATACAAAATACAAATGGTTTTGTTGTTTATAATGAATATTGTACAAATTATCCAAAAACAATGGAAATATTAGGTGAATTAATACGTAATGAGAATATATCAGCATTATTCCGTGAGAAACAATTAGCATTAGGACATGCATTACCATTAGGTTCATATTTATTAAAACCAGTACAGAGGATACTCAAATATCATCTATTACTTCAAGTAATTACTTTTTTCAATTAAATTTATTTGTAAAAATCAATTTAAAAAAAAAACAAAATAAAATTGTAGAGATTATCAAAACAATGTGAAACACAACATAAATCCTCAGTTGATTTAGCATTAACAACAATGACATCAGTTGCATCAAATATAAATAATATGAAACGTAAACATGAACATGCTGTACGTGTACATGAAATACAATCACAATTATATGGTTGGTCTGGACCTGATTTAACAGCATTAGGTGAATTAATTGCTGAAGGTACATTTCGTGTTAATGGTGCCAGAGGTAGACGGCATGTTTTCCTATTTGATAAAGTTCTATTAATGGCGAAAAATAAACAGGACGGTGCCCTCGCATATAAATCACACATTATGGTATTTATTATATTTTGTATTTATTATAATAATTATAATTTTTTTTTGGTTTTTAGTGTTCAAATTTAATGTTAGTAGAACAAGTAAGAGGTGAACCATTATCATTTCAAGTGATCCCATTTGATAATCCACGTTTGCAATGTACATTAAGGGCAAGATCACCACATCATAAACGTGAATGGACTTTACAAATAAAACGTGTAATTTTAGAAAATTATAGTGCAGTTATACCGAATCATGCCAGACAATTGGTGATGCAACTAGGGCAAGATGTACAAGAAACTGGTAATTTTTTTTTTAATGAAATTCTCATCACACATTAATATTGATATAATGATTTTTTTTATTGTAGAAGATAAGTGGTCACCGTTAAATAAACAACATTCAACCCCACATTATTTAGAGCGTCGTTCAAGAGTACGAAAATCTCGTGATTTATCAAATCGACGTGCATCATCACAAGACCGTTCATTCCCATCATTAGGTAGTTGGCGACGTAAATCAGAACCGGGTATTGTTGGTAATATACAACAGTATACGACGAAAACATTACCGAAAAAAATAACAAAAATTAAAAAAGCTAAAGAAAGTTGTGCAAAATTCTATACAGATTTATATGATGATAATGATGATGGTGATGATGATGATGATGATGATTTAAGAAATAATCACATATCAAATGATAGTTTACAAACAAGTAATAATAGTATTAATGATAAAACTATTGATGATGATGAGGATGATGATGATGATGAAGATGATCGACATAAAAAGATTGAAAATAATTTAGAAAAAATCGTATCAGATTTATTGATGCAAAATCAAGAATTTAATCGTGTCATGAATAAACCACGACGAAATTCACGTAATCATAGTGAACCGGAAACAACAAAACTAACAACAATAGAAGGTGGCGGTCAAAGAGGTGGTGGTGGTGGAGGAGGTGTGGCATGGTTTGAACAACAACAACTACCAACTAAAGCCGACTCTTTACCAAGATCATTCCAATTGAATGATCAATTAGAAAATGATGAAAAACATTCAATTTATGAGACTGTTAAAGAAGATGTTGATCGGGATGAACAACCTGACAAGTAAATTAATCGAAATAATCAATTAATTAATTTTTGTTAATTATTTTATATTTTTTAGTGATTTGTCATTCCAATTAGAAGACGATCATGACCATCCTATACATAGAATTTATCGAAAAACAGCAATACGTTTCAGTTTAGTACAACGGATACGTGCTTTAGTTTCTGAAGATGAGAAATTAAATACACGCCGTAAATATCCATTACGTAATAGTAGTAAACAAGGTTCAAAAAGTATGGGTGAGAGAATTGCACATCCTGATTATGTTGATCCACAAAAATTATTCTCAACAACATCATCAATGACATCAATCAACACAATAACAACAACAACAAGTCATACAAATTTAACCGAAATATGTGAAACATTGAATAATAGTATTGAACAATTAGATATGACAATTAGTGAAAATGAAGTACTTAATGAATTTGAGAAACGTTTAAATGATAATTCTAGTCGGGAAAATGATGAAAATACAACAAAAATTAATAATAATTCTAGTCTTAATAATAATGATAATACAGATGGATATTATGAACGTATTCTTGATGATAATCTAACTGAAGAATATATAAAAGATGAAAATGGTAAACTTGTGGCCAAACAAGATAGTTTTCGTTCTTGTAATAATCAACAAGATAATGTTGGAAATCTGAAAAATACAATTAAAACAAATATTAAAAGACCAATAAAACCACCACCACCACCAATTCCAATTAAACCAGCACGATTATCAAACCATACGTCCACTATAACAACAAAACAACGAAGTATCATCAAAAATGAAACAATAAAAATGAATCATTGTAATAATGAAGAAGTACGTACAACTAGTAGTTGGGTGAAGGCAATGGTTGGACGTTTCGAATAAATTTTATAATTTTTCTATTTCTATACAATAGAATGGCTGTTTTTTTGTTTCTTCATTTATTCTTTATTCGTTCATTATCGTTTCCCAGTTGTATTCTATTTATTTTTATATAATTATTATATAATTATAATTGATTATTTATTAGTATTTAGGTGTTGCAATTCAAAATGTGCCAAATATTCGTAATACAAGAAATTTCTGTTGTAAATAATGATGCAAATTGTAAAACAAAACTCACCACAATTGAACTTTTTCAGAATTTGAGTTTAAATTGTGGAAAACGCTGAAAAATATTGAAATTATTATCCAATATTTTAAATAAAACTATTTTTAAACTTACCACTTAGTTTTAATCCAATTATTTTGTTAATTTTCTCGAAATAATAAAAAATTTGAACATCGACAATTCAAATCAAAAAATTTCAAATTGACAACAAAGATTACAATACTACTCGGAGAAAAATAGTGCCATTGGAAATTGATAGATGATCATTTAACACGCAGGCGCAATACGCGGAGCAATATCACTAAATCAAAGTACCAATATGTTGCAACTACAATCCTCTATTTATCGAGTAGATACATCGGATGTCCTAGTAAAATCTACCCCCATTGGGTAATTCCGGCAATATTTAAACTTCTAATAAGTTTATGTGGGAAAAATTCAAATTACAAATCTATAAACATTTCGTATGATATTTCTATGATAAAGTGTTTGTTTTATTGTAATGCTACATAGAACACTACAATTAATACATGCATGAATACAAAAACATTGCATGTAATTATATTCCGAATGAAGTGTGTTGATTTTCTGCTGTTTGCTAAAATAAAACGATAACAGAGTGAATTAATGGCGAAACAAACTATTCACCACTAGGGATTAATTCTTTTTATCCGTCTCCTACAGTTTTTTCTACTATTACTCCTACTGTGACTGTGGATGTTGGATAAAAGCGTGTCGAAAGCGAGATAAAAAAATCACTGCAAAAAGAGCAAAACGACAGAAAATATATATGTATATGTATACATATAGAGACAGACGACCTTTGTTAAATCGGCTTACAGCTTAACCGTCCGTCGTGTTGCCACGTTAAATTTCCCACGACTTCATATTTAAAAGTTAAATATGTATAGAAGGTTATTTTTGTTTTGTTTTTATTGGTCAGGATTTGTAGCATTAATAAATAATAATCATTTCGGAAGCATTATCAATGTTGAATAATACAAGAATTATTGATATTTCTATTAGTTGTTCATCTGTAATAAGTAGATTAATCAATCATATAAAAGTGGCACAATTCTAACATCTACACCCACTCTAATATGAATTTTTTTTTAATAAAAAATACATTTATTCAAACAAATATTACATGAAAGAAGCAGCATTTTACATATTTCTATACATAATTATGGATTATTACAATGATAACAATATATATGATGATAATGATTGGCTGTCGCAAATCAAAAATTTTTATGCTACATTTATTGTTTACCATTATTATTGTTATCAGTATTACTATTATCATTATTATTGGATGTTAAATAAAGTCTCTATTTGTACGTGTTTTTTTTTGCTAAAATTACATCAAATTTCTATTAAATATTGTGTCACGTACCTTTCATATATCTATACAGACAAAACATGTGAGAATTTGTTCAAATCTCTAAACAGAATCAATTTGGCACGTTTCAAAATAATCTTGAAAGACATATACTATATATACATACAAACATACACACACATTGTCTTGTATGTTATCATTGTGTCCCAAAATATTGAAAATTTACTTATAAATAATAACGTTACTACGTTAAATTTCAGGACATATTTTTGTAATACTTATATAAAGAAACAAAAATCTCCTCTAAGGCATGTTGGTCCTTGTCTTGAGAAAGCGATTAAGGCATTGATTATTATTATTATTATTATTATAACTATTATTACTTATTTATTATTGTTATTATGAATGTGTTTATGTTGGTGGATCACGTTGGTCATTCATCCCATAAACATTGCTGTTTCTGTTGAACGTAATAGGCAAATAGATGACATTTACGGCATGTTTTTATACCGCACCGGTATGTCATCACACTATTTCGCGTTTGTCCTTTACCTTTACAATATTTTAAACCACAAGGATACCATCCTATACACAATTCTAAATGGCATTGACATGGTGACCAAATTTTCTTTGTTTCCATACAACTTGATATTGCTGATAAGCCGTCATTATTATTATTATTATTATCAATATCATCTTCAACATCATTCGATGATAGAAAATGGTTTTTAGTTGTTGGGAATTTTTTCAGTGTTGTTAAATATGTTGTTTCAGGTATACCTGAAAAATAAACGAAAAAACAATAGGAATCAAGTTAATTTTTCAGTTGGTTGCTGGTGGTCATTTTAGTAAAGGAAAATAATCATTTTGTTTTTCGTGTTGGTGACATGTTGTCGAAATAGAACATACATACATACATACATACACATACTAGTACATACGTATATATCTACACAACTGTGTTCAGCTGTTACAAATCTGGAATTAGTGTTTAATCGTACAACAGACTTTACCATTTCTCTCCCCTTTATCGTCCATTTCAGACCTTTCACCATTCAATTTATTGATCGATACAGAAAATCTGACCATTGGATTGGTTAAAAAATACGATGAGGTGAATTAAATTGATCTTTAAATGGATAGGATTCTTTTTTTGAAAAAGAAGAAAAAAACAAGCTCTCCCCCTATCTGTCTGTATAGTTGATCTATCTTTGTTTTGGAATTCATTGGTGTCTCGATAATTGTTAGAATCGTGAATGATTGTAGAATTACATACATAGAAATTGTATAAGTTAGAATGAGAGAGAGAGAGAGAGTGAGTGGGAGAATAGGGTGAAACAGACTTTTCCACCCTTAAATCTCTCGAAAAATTCAGGTCAGCCATTTCACTAATTGAAGTTGGTTTTTGATTTCAGTTCCGGTCAAATCTGTAACAATTATGCCAACTCACCACCTCACCCTACTACTACAGATGCAGACATACATACAGAGGCACACTTTACATACATTTAGCATCTGATATGAATTATTGATTATACGATTTAAATGTTGATGGTTATACATGTACTTGTAGATGTTTAATGATGTATGATGACGACAAAGTCAGGAATATGTTAATAAATCAACATGTCTCCTAGTCCAGATCTGGATTTGGACGTGGCGTCTATAATCGTCCATCCACCTACCGCTCTCTCTCTCTCTCTCTCTCTATTCTAGTTTACAACTCTTGTAGAATGTAGATGACGGTTAACGACTACGTTGGTTTCCGAACATTAATCATCCAGTCTTGGAATTGTCAACAAGATCAGGAACGATGTTGACTTCTTGGATTCCATGCTGATATCCCCCCTTTATCCGTATGGGAAATTTCAATTTTATTTTTTTTTAAAAACCATTCTATTTAAACCAATTTAACAGAAATAAAAGAAGAAGTACAAGAATACGAATGACTGGAAAAAGTGTTGAAAAAACAATAAAAAACGAAAACAGTTTGTTTGGACAACAGTAAAGCAATCCAGTTCTAAGCAATAGTCGTGTCGACTCTCTCTTTATTTCCCATAGAACAACACTCATTTATAAAAGATATTTTTCTAACATAAGAGGATGTATGTTGGACTCTCATGTTCAGACATTTTGTGAACAAGATACTATTTATGTATAAACACACAGACTTGGATCATTTGTTTTATTGTGTCTATATGTGTGTTTGTTTGAAAAAGAGAGAGAGAGAGAAACCGGAAGAAGAAAAAAGCACACAAGTTACATGACTGTAATAAAAGCCACTACTCTTCCTTCCGTTTTACATCATTTCATTTTTCTCTGGATAATTGAATGCGAATTAGGGTAATTTTTTTAGAAAAAAAAAAATTATAACAGGAAGGAAAAAAATAAATGGGCGCACGCTTTGTTCCTATACCAATTCCAATTCAAAGTTTAAATTTATTATATTCAAACAATCGTCGAGGAAAATATGAAACAAACATAGAAAAGTTCCGGAGGATGGTCCCAACGGATATACGAACATACTTCCGGTCTTCCATTCTCTTTGGTATAGTACATATATATAGATATAGAGATGTAAGTATGGTCTAGACTGGGGTCCTTTCTGTATCTTCCGGGTCGTCGGTTTAATATGTGCAGTATAAAATGAAATCATGGACCACGAACAGAAATTCAGTTAAACGAAATCATCTGCAAATGGCACAGAATTGTCTTTTGCTCCAGTTTTATCTATATATAGTATATAGAGGAACTCGTATTTTTTTTTTGCTACAACCATTATGAAAAATATACAGTTTCTTTTCTTCTACGTGTTTGTTTTTGTATTTTTTTGTCGTGTTTTTTCTCCTTTAAAGTTTTAAAAGTTTTTTCTTTTGCTTTATTCATAAAAACGAATGAATCGTTGGAAAAATAAATCACAGGATCAGCTGATACGTTTTGCAAATAGTAAATACAAAGTCTAGGCATTGACTGATCGTACCGACCACTTGCTATTCAGTGCTCGATCGTCCATCTAGATTCTGCTTTGCATATAACGTTCCCCAACATTCTATATGTATATATATCTCTTTCTATTATATCAATGTCTGTCTATATGATAAGAATCTATATATAGATTGATTTATGATGACATTATTCAGACTGTACGCGATTACCTACCTGTTATTAATATTAATGTACTAGTGTTTGGCACCCGTGTTATCAGTAACAACGTACTTGATATAATTTTTATTCTAAACAGCTGGATTTCTGACAGTGAAATTCTTCATATTGGATTGAATTTGATGGATAGATATTTCGAACATATAACACCACCAAAAACCGAAGTAATGCAATACACCGAACGTAGTCGTTCGGTTCGAAATGATTGATGTTTGCATAAAAGTATACCTATACGTCCACTCGACTCTCTGACCATTAAACTTTTACGTTTGACTAGGGTAGACGAAAAAAATATATATATATGGCATTAAAAAGACACGTGTTGATGTAATAAATTACGTTTGAAATGTATAAAGGTACGAATACTTGACGCCTGTGACGTGGTGGACTACTAGAGCTTTTTTTTCCATCTCTTTGTATATGTCAGTATATCTAACCCAACTATCGTAAATTTTCTTGGTTATATAACATTATTTCTCCGACATTCTTCAAATATTAAAAAGTTGCCAACTGTCATATCGTCGTTTTTTTTTTGTTGTCAACATTCTCATCTATTTACTCTTATCTTTCTTTTATATTAATGAAAATTATAAAGGAGTTGAAAAATATTTGGTCAACTTGACTTTAAAGTCAACTCAATGTATTTTACATATACTGACAGTTGTACAGTTGTTATATTGAACGGTTTAGTACTACCGGAAATCATAGTTTATACCGATATTCTTGTGTTAATTTCCGTTTAACATTTATTAGAATCGTTTACAAATACTAACATTTCTTCTAACATAAACTGTTGCTGGCTGATTTGTATTTTAAATGAGCCGACATTGAAAATATTACTTCTTCTAAATAAATACAAGAAGAGGAAGCAGAAGAATTGTGAACAAATTTCTTTCAAAACTATTTGTAAGCTTCGAAACTTTATGAAAAAGAAAAGTTTTAAATTTATTTAAATAAATAAAAACGACAATTTTGAAGAGAAAAAAAATAGGAAATTAACGAACTAATGATTGTGTTACTACTGATTTCAATAATTGAAAGATAAGAAAAAATTGTAGCTTTATCGAATTTACGATTGAATTTATATTCATTTTTCATGTTAAACTGAATAAACAAAATCCAAATATTGAATAAAACTTTACAGATGACTAAAGCGGATTTTTATTATATTTTCCAAGCTGACGAATGACTTGTCAAATCTAAATATTTCATGATTATAAACAACGATATATGAATAAATACAGAAAAAAAGTAATAGTCACATATATAAATAAAATTCAATAAAAAAAAAAATTGCTGCGTGATTGTTGACAATTCTTAACAATATCCATTATAGAAATATTTCTTTCTTTATATGAATGGATGATGAAAGAAAGATGATTTTTATTTCCTTATTCTATTTTTGGCAAAAATTCAGTCCATTTTCAATTATGTAAAAGATTTGATAAAAACGAATATTTCAACAGAATCTAATTTGGAAATTATCACACACATGCTTAAACTTGACAAGAAGTCGATAGAAAAACTCTCTACTTAAATCGATTTCCATTTTTTCCCTAATATAGAAATTCAATTATATTAGAAATCCGTTTATTTATTATTGATTAAAGTTAATGGTAAGTGGACGAATAAATAAATTCCTTATTATAGTGTGTTCCATTTCTTTTACTATCATCGTTACTATATTCCCTTCAGTTCAGTTTTAACAATTCTAATGAATAATGCAAACAAATAATACTAGAATTGTACAATACACACAAAGTTATACACGAAATTTGCATAGTAATTTTTAAAGACTTCTCAAAGCATTAATGAAACTTTATATAGTTGGATAGAATTTCTACATAATTTTTAAAATTCATTAAAATACTAATGATATATCATTTTCAAAAATAATTGAATTCTGATATTACCTAAGTTGTACAAATAACAAAACTTACAAAATTGGAATTTAATCATTTGTTTGTTCATCCAATGAAAATAGAACAAATAACGAATCAAATGATAATGTTGATAATGACACAAAGAAAGAGAAGGCTGAACAAACGATCCCAAAAAAAAACAACTTATGGTTTTGTTAGATAAGCAACTCAAGAAGGAAAGTCCTATGTCTTTTAGCAATTAGGAACACGCTTCATTAACTGCCTAGTCGTTGATCTTGAAACATTAGAGACTTTAAGAGATCCATTTACACCACACCCGCCCATTAAAAAGACAAAATTTAATGAACACACGACGTTCTCCGTAATATAATTACAAAACGAACAAGACATAAGAGATAAAGAGAAAGAGAGAGAGAGAGAAGAAAATGCGTACAAGTTCCATATGAAAACTGTTGACTTATGTAATTTAATCATTTCGATAAAGATACACCTGATTCTAATTTGTTAACATTGTTGTTCTATTCCAAACAACAATAACATTTAGCATAAGAAAGAAAGAGATAGAGAGATACGAAAAAAATAGGGAAGGAAATCATGATAACCTGGCGCCTCCACCAAAATTACACCATCTACTATTAGATTCTTATTGCTATTGATGTAAATATCGTACAGCTTTTGTAATTTGTATGCAAATTTCCACCATACATAGTGAAATGATTCTTGTTCTTGTTGTTGGATTTTAGCCAAAATACCTTAAACGGCAGATTATCGTTTAATATCACTAAATCAATTAGTTTGTGTATAAGGGTGGGTCATGAAAACTAAACAACCAGAGAAGATGGGCGTTTTAGAGAATGGAAAAAAAGGTAGCTATATATAACGATGGCTTAGCATCAATTTGCCAATGAGATACAAAACGGGAATGACGGTTTTTCATTGTTAATGCTGTGTTTCCAATATAACAGAAACGTAACGCATATACACGATTTTTAGCCTCATGGCAAAATCGTGGAGACGTTGCATCAATTTTAACAAAAGACGATTGGTCTTACCCAGCGACTTTACTAGTCAGTACAAATGCAGATGCATGCGTCAACCTTTAAGCTACATTTTTCGTGACCCAAGCTATATGTGGGTAGGTAATTCTAAAAGAATTTGATCGTTTGTAATTGCATGTTAGATTAATATAAATTTCAACGAGTTTCTCTTCAACAATTATCAATAATTATTGTCGATAATATCAGTCTAATTAGTAACAAATAAATGTTTTGAAGTTCGAATGTAATCAATCAATAATAATTATTATAGTAAATGTAATGTTGGGTGGAATATCAAAATTTTCAGTTGGTCGATATATATAGTTGGTTGATTAATGGTATTTTGGGGGAAGGTTTTGATTTAAATCATGGAGAGAAATATCATCGAGAATTCCCTCTCAATTAAATGTTGATGATTTGAAATGAGGGATTGTATTACAAATTTGACCCTTGTTTATCTTTTGATAATATTTGTATGTAATTTAATGGAAATCCTGAGGTAAGCTTGAATTTAAATTAACTGGTAACGAGACAACAAAGGGTTAATGATAAAGTACCACTGATATTAATAATGTATCAAAAATGTACAAAATCAAGTCATGTATGTATATATAGACTCTTTCAGCCCAAACTGTAACTTTCTAAAATGAGACAAAAACAGTCAATATCTCTTAAAAACTACACAAAAGAGAGCAAAGAACCGCTGTAGTTGAAACTCCGGAATGTGTAAATTATGACAACAATTTTTTGTTTTCAAAAATTGTGATTTTAATTGAAAAAATATCAAATACTTTTCGATGTTTCGTATTTTAATTAGTTTAGAGGTCAGTTTATCTCACCATGACTGAATTTATTGTCAAATGTGTTGACGCACGGACAATGCATTTGAAATAGATGTGTATTATTAATAGGTGGGCGATGTTTCCCTTAAACAATCGCCACCTGTTTACCTCAAAGCTTCACCTTATGATTACTAGTGTATTCAAACTGAATTAGTCCATACGTCAACAAATCTCAGTTTAATAAATAGAATTTCTATTTAAATTACGAAAAATTTGCAATCGATTTGTTTTTCAATAAAAATGACGATTTTTGAAAACGAAAAATATTGTTATAATTTACACATTCCGGAGTTTCAGCTGTAATCATTCTTTGCTCATTTTTGTATAGGTTCTGACAATGAGAGATATTAACCATTTTTTTTTTTATTTTAGAAACGCTTTTATCGATAACGCCCATTTTGCTATTGAGGCATTGATAGATAGTGCTCTCTATCCTTGTTTTATTTTGGTTCAATTTTTTTGAAAAAATACGAAAGTTACAGCTTGGACTGAGTCTGTATATGTATAACTATACAGGTTTAGGCAAAAGTCCCGAAACGGTCAAATATCTCCAAATTTCATAACGTTAAAGATCTGAATTTTTGCATCGGAAGTAGCTGTCAACTTGCTTATTTTAAATAGAATGCTATATTTTTTGGTCATTTTTCTATTTTACACGTTTATCTTTACTATTCTTATATTGAGGTTTCCTATACCTATCTATAACCGTTTAAGAGATATTACAGTTTTTTTATTTTCATTTTCATTAAATTTTGTTCAGTCTAAGCACACTTTGTGATTTAATGAGAGCTGGTATTTAAAATATTAATTTCATTTCCGAGTAAAAGTTAGTTACTTGATACAAAAAGGCACTTAATGCCGTTTTTTATGAACTACACTAAGATAAATTAAGGTACTATTCTTTAAACTACTTCAGATTTGGGGTACCAAACATATGTCTGAAGATGAAAAAATTGAAATATCTCACAAACGGTTGATTTTAGATATAGGAAAACCTAATATAGTATAGTCAAGATTAATATGTAGAATTCAAAAATGCCCAAAAAAATATAGCATTCTATTTGAAATAAACAAGTTGACAGTTACTTTCGGTCAAACCGGAAGCGGTAAGTTTACCAAAATGTTCTAGATCAATAGATCATAACTTCAAACTATTATACCCAAAAAATTAGATCTATAGCTTTACTAAATCTTGAGATATTTGATCGTTCCGGGACTTTTGCCCAACCCTGTATATGTTCATATGGATGTGTAACACAAAGGACCAGGAATAATAATGTGATATATTGCTATAACTTCATATAGTTATGTATCTATGCTTCATTATAGTTACCACAAGTTAGTTAATTAGGTGAACAACACTAAATATAGTATGCGTGTTCATGAAGGTAGCGAATTTATTTATGTAAATAGGGCGTTACAATTATTATTTTGCACACGATAATAAAGTTTATAAGAAATTTTGAAATTAATCTCCATCATTAATATAAAAAATTTAATTAATCGTTAACCTAATTACCATACAGATTACAACTAACATTTATGTTCAACATAGATACTAAAAGGGTAGTGTTTATAATATAAGTATAAGCCGAATGTATTACATCATGCATAACAAATTTTTGTCTCTATCTCACTCTTGTCTTTACAGCATATATACAAAATTAGAAAAGTAGAAGAATGATGATGTAGAAATTTTCCTCTCAATTAATTCGAAGACAACACAATAAAAAATTCTATTAATCCAAGAGTTTATAACAGAATAACTTCTAATTGAGTTTTAAAAGTGTCTAGATTCACCCTAAAACCAACTATTACAACCACCTTTAAGATGTTATTAAATGATAAAATATATATCTATAAGGATTATTTTGAGTGTAGTTTAAGCCCATTATGTCTCGACGGGATTCGTTTTGTTGACTAATGATTTATTGTCGAGTGGACTAATGTTAAGCTCCTCTCTGCTCTATATTATATTTTGTATATTATTCATTACCACACTAACCCTATAACAACGGCCATTAAAAAAAAACCAACAACAACCTAAATGTTAAATGATTTAGTGGTGACATAAATATAATCATCGCCATCTAACAGAAAATGTAATTTAATATAGAAAATAAAATATATTTCCATAACCTTCCCCTATACAACAATAATAATACAACTTTGGTAAAGTCTCAACGGTATGTTCTTCGTTCGCATACAGAAACCTATTACGTCTTGAAATCTAATAAAACTAGATTTATAAAGATAGGGAATATGAGAAATTTCGACACGGATTTTTTTTAATAAGATTTCCAATTTGATAGATCAACTTTTAAGGCTGGTGGTGGTGATGCTCTCTATCCGTTATATACCTATATATATTATGATATTCAATGATTACGATAACATTGATATATGATGAAATTCAAATTTTTCAATATTGTCACTTGATCTTATTCGGATTTAATCAACAAAAAAAAATATGATAGATTTATCAATAAAAATCCAATAACTGGAGTCGACGAGATTTCTCCGTTTCTCCCATGTAGAGATGTAGACGATTTAAAGACAGACAGAGATATAGAATTCTTTTCACTTTTACACAATTCTCTCAAATTTTAATCGATAATTTCAAATTATATTGAATTAATTAATTAATAAATACCTTGACTAGTTGCCCATAAAGCAATATCCGTATGTCTTGTATATGTAGCTTCACCAGCTTCACTACAAACATCAACAATATATGGTGATATTAATCCTGAATGTGATAAAACAACAATATAATCCATTGTGTAATTTGTACGTCCTAAATCCTCTTCTGGTGTACGTATTGTACCAGGATTCTTTTGACGTAATTTCGACATAGCATCCGATGATATAAAAGAATCTTTTATAAAATGAAAGATGAAACAGACTACCTGATATTGACTTTGGCCCCGTTCTTCTTCACCCAATATTAAAGCTTTCAAAATCTGAACTTCCTGTAACAACAACAAAAATCAATTGTGTGAATATTATTATTATTATTAATAATAGTAATAACAACAAAAAATTATAGCCTAGGGCAAATTATGTAACAATTCAACTTAAAAACGATAGTAATAAAAATGATTTGTACTGTAAACTTGTAGCCCATTTGAATTGCTTTAGGGGTAGAATGTTCGAAACGATTTTTCCTCTGTTTTAAACGAACAAAAATGAACATATTCCAGTTAATAAACAATTCTTTTATTATTATTTAAAACAGTAACAAATTGGTTTATTCCAATGTGATTTTCTGTACATACATATAGAAACAGAAATTGTTTCATGAATATGTGATTGACAATGGTTGTGTTGTAAAAGGTCAATTTTGACATGATTGTGGTTTATTTTGGAAAGTATCCACACAACACAATGGAATATATAGGATTAGCACTGTCAGGTTCATGTGTAGATGGGTGATTTCAAGTCTGTCCGTTTTCTAGGGTCACTTTAATCCCGATATATTTTACAAACACGTCAACTTGTCTTTGTCTATATTTAGACTTTATTGTAACAAAATCTAATGTTGTTGTTTGTAATTTTATTTTGTTGGTGTTGAAAATTGTTTGAAATTATTTTAAATTTTAAAAATAAAAAATTGTAGCGTATTATATACAACTATTCGTTGAATTTATATAATCTGTATACTAACACATTTTTAATGAGTTATGAAATGGTAATTTTAACTCGAATTGTGGAGATTATTGTTTGAATTTTATGTTTATGTGCGCTTCCAGGATTTTTCTAATTAGAATTGTAAATGATTTGCCGGAGAAATCAAAAAAACAAACAAAAAATCAAAGCTGATTTCGTTGTTGTTATTGTAGTTGTAGTTGTAATTTTAGTCTTGTGGTGAAAAGTCGAGTAAAACTTTTACATGACAAAATCACATAAACGTGGATTTTTCCACTAAATCAAACAAATACCAGATAGAAAGACATGCAATTTGTCGGGCGTCACACACATCTACACACATACACAAATGTCATTCTCTTTGAAGAATTTTACCGATTTAAAACTGTTTGAATAGGATTTATTTTGATTTTTTTTTGAATTTTTCCTAGAATATCTACCCTACAGTATATGAATATATTAAATTTAAATACACAACACAGAAACCGGTAAACAGGAAATGGTGTCGGTAGCAATGAAACTTCCGTTGTGGGAGTTTACTTTCTGAATATATATAACGGGAGAGAGTATAGTAGTAGAAGAGGCAAACAGCCCAGGCATCATCTACAACTATTACAACTACTAGTAGTAGGATATAGTAGCAAATTTAGTTAGAGTTCTCTACATTGAGTTGATTTGATAAGCTCTAGATGTGCTGGAAGGGAAATACACATACATATATCATAAACTATAAAGTTGGGGCGCATCCACCAATTCTACAAAACAAAATTATCAATAGCTACAGGTAAGTTGTTAGTAGTTAACAGTGCATACAGGTACCATACGGAAAACTGTCCAACAACAATAACAACAACAACAACAATAACACATAGTACTGTCGTGTGTGTAGTTTTATTACAAAAGTTTAATTACATCAGAATTGTTCAACCAAATTTAGATTATGTATATAACGGTTTTATCACACTAAATTTATAGAAAATCTACAATTGCATACTAAAAACTAAAAACAACAAATAATAATAATAAACTAAAGTTATCTCTATTTGTTTTTGATTAGCTTTGGATGTTTTTGTTGTTGTTTGAAAATCCAATTAATTCGATGCTTAAATTTGAATGACAATAATTTGTGGTTGGAAATAAATTCAATACAATTTTGATAAATAAAATTTTTTGTTATTTTAAAATTAAAATAAATATTAAACAAATACCACCACCCAAAACCCAAAACTCCATCAATTTCTAACAACAGCAACTCTAAAATGCATTTTCCATGTATGATAATAATGGTTAACAACAAACATCTGACGGCTGTTGTTCTTATTCGTAAAATGCATACACAAGTAAGCAAGAAAACATAACATCAAATGATGGCAACTCATAACTTACAGTTACCGTTGAAAAATAACCAAAACCTCTTATCCCATATTTGACTACAGTTAGTGTTAGCAAATTGGAAAAAAAAGAACTAGAAACAGCAACTTTATGTTCATATAAGAACGAAATAGAAACCAAGAGAAATAATTAGAATATAATCCACCTGTGCTTGATTTAGATAGGGAGGAAAAAGAAAAAGAAAGAGGATTACAAAGCAATCATAATGGCATAAAGTGCTACATAGTGGTCGACTACTTCACTAAAACATTCAGCTAGGAAAACCAAGTTGTCACCTATCTGAATTAGAATGCAATGCTCCACTAGCAATCCTGTAACTGTGATTTGTATTTCAACATGCTAATAGCAAAACTTTTATTTGTAAACCGTCGAATCTTCAGCTTCTCGTGCAGTATTGTACAACCTTTTTTTCTATTTACCTATTTTGAATGTTTGGACATCCAACATTTGGGTATATGTATAGTAGTAAACCTACTTAGGATTGAAGTGGATTGAGTCTAGAACTGTCCAACACAACATCGCTATAAGCAAACTATAGAATATAATATAATCAACTCATATTAAGAGCTATGATTCAAACTTTAGTGCAAATTATTTTGTTTTAGTCAATAATTGAATTATTAATGCCCAACCTATATATTGATAAAACACATCAATGTTCCGTTATAAATTAATAATTCCACACCCAATACGTAGCATGACCAATCGTTAAATTGATAATATATAGGTTTGTGATTTACCCAACTATTATACCAATGGAATCATTTTCGAAAGCTCTTGTTAATTTAATATCAGAGTATGTGTGTGCTGTATATAGGGATATACCATACAAAGGTTGGAATTTATTGAATTATTTGGTTATTATTTAACATCTTCAACATATGTCATCAATCGAATATCAATTAATTTAATAATAACAACAATAATAACAATAGAATGGTATGTTTTTTATGTTACGTTGTCAAAACGAACGATACTTGATTAATCGTGTTAAAAGCATCTCTCACTCTTTCTCTCTTGTACTCTATAATCTCCTTTATCAGTTTTACAATCGTTTGTCAAAGTCAATATGTAAATTAATCATGTCAAACATTTAAAAGCTTTACTTATTATATATATATATCTCCATCTTGTTCCATCTCTCTATTTTATCATACAGTTAATTGATGTAATGAGATTATAATCAATGATTCACAATAATTTTGCATTTTCGACTGATTTCTTTTATCTGACAAGAAACAGTGACTTGTTATTATTATTATTATTATTATTAATGGAAATTCGTACCTAAATTGAACGGTAGTGGTAGTTGGAGATGGAATACATTGTTGTAAAACGCCTGTTACTAAGCACATTCATGTTATAGAAAACCATTGTCAGTACCTTAGATTATGAATAACTTTACAATTTAATCAAGTTGATAAAGTCTGGATCTGGCAGATGATTGTTTTTTTTTTGGGGGGGTAAATTTCAAATTATCATCATTATGTGATCATAATAAATTAAAAATAAACTGTATCTAATAAAATTAGAGATGGAGATACAATTTTATTTTTTGTTTAATTATGATGAAATCATTAAAATCTTTTTGATCTTGGAATTCTAAGTGAACATTAAAGGACTGGAATATAAGAATTGCCTGAAGGTAACCGTTCCAGACATAAAAATAAATAAAAATTCAACAGGAAAAAAACAATAAAATAAAAAGAAAATTTGATAAGCTTGTACGGAAAATTTCTACCAACTTTTTGAAAAAAAAAAAAACAATAACTATATTATAGAAACAAGATGAAACTTTTGTACTGTTGCTAGTCGTCCAAAAATATTTTATTTCATCTCATCGTGCATTCTAACAAGAATAGAGAAGTAGACAGTGGCAAACTTCACATATATATCTGAACTGTGAAGATTAAGGATAATCCTAGAGATATATGAACAACTACCACTGTTTTATTAAGGGTGAGATTTTTATATTTTATATGATATGCGGTGGAAATTATAAATTCAACACATTGATTTTCTTGGTTTTTGTTGATTTTAATTATCGTCGTATTGAATTATTTTTTTTTGTTATTCATTTATTATACATTCAAGGCGAACCATAATAGATGGAATGATATCGATTTCTCAACGGCTTCATCATATTTGATTGGTTTCTTTTGATTAATAAAAGCAAAGTTTATATGACTGAGGATTGTTTTACTACCAATGAATATTTATGCTATCATATTATAGATAATACTTTTGGAAGATTGGTGTCTCCATCGTGAAAATGGTGAATAATCCACTATTCCATTAGAACAATTTAAATCAATATTACCTACTGCCTTCGTTCGTATTTTTTCCGTGCGTTTTCCTTTATGATTTTTCGTATTTCTACTGACATACCAATCTATCATTTTTTTTGTACTCCCTCAAACAGTTTGTTGTTCTATATAAGCGTACACAATAGAATTACAAAGCATGTAAATATTCTCTTGTCGTGTGTTAAGAAACAAGAGATGATTATAAACAAAGAACATCAATATTTTAGACATACACATACAGTTCTTGTCTTTCTGTAAATATTACTACTACATTCATGTTTTTGACGCGTTCTCTCTATAATAATATACAAGTGTACACACATACACATATTCATCTCCTTTGTAAACTCGTCTAGTATCTGATGGTGATGATACTGCCGTCGTCAGTGTATAAAACCTCGTCTCATATCGGATTTCCACTGTTGATATCTTCTGTATATAGATAGGAAAACTTAATAATATATAACTAAAGATTATATATATATATATATAGATCTCATCTATCTATCGATCCGTTTTAGATGTGTCTGAAACTAGGATGAGTGAGAAGATTTCTAATATCATTCTCCTGACTGAAATTTATTTAACATATTGCCCACCCGTCCTCCACCCCTCATATAAGATTACTAAGACTTGTCATAAATAAAGTTGAATTTCTAACATTTAACACACATACAATACTGTTGAACTTTGAATTGTTATCAAGTTGAAAACGTATATAGTAAAGTTTATGATTAGATTGCAATGAAATTGTAGATATTTAAAGTATTTCCAACTAGTGGTATCCATCCTGGCGCATCCACCATTTCTAACATATAATAATATGTATTTTTTGGTTAATATTGGGGTGTTTATAGTGTGCATGTTTAAATATTTGAAAGAGGGTGTTTCCAAATTGCAATTATCTTGAAAGTCCGGAAATGCCGGAATCACTAATTTGTGTGTGTGCGTGTAGGTAGTAGGTGAAAGCAATTGATTCGGGCGCACGTTTCATTTGTGTAATTTACCCCCTTACACACACACACACCTCGTGTTAATTTAGCTGATAGGCCTCAAATAGATTAATTAAATTTACTTTGTAGTATAGGAATGTTGAGTAGAAAAATCTTGAAAATATTTTAATAATGAAATTCCAAAAGTATTCGCCATTATTTTGACATATACTCGTCTAGTAGTAGTAGTATCTCATTTTCTTCAACAAGAATTCCTTACAAAATTTCCAGAATTAATGTTTAGCAGTAAAACCCCACCATTCTCTAAATGGATGATGTTGACCGTAATGGAGTAGATTGCTTGATAAAATATTTGTTTCTCGAAAGATGAGAGAGAAAGAGCAGAGGACGAGAAGCAAAAAAAACAACAACAACAACAAGCGCAAACAAAATGGTAGTGTGTTTAAATGATTCTCATCAAAAACAACAATTATAAGATGAATTTATGAAATAATGAAAGAGTATATACAATTTTATTTTTTCCACTGAAGAAGAAACTCTATATAAAAGCAAAACAAATAAAACTTTTCCGAGATTCATATTTTGGCATAAAATAATTATTTGATTTTCCAATCGACCTATTTCGCCAATTTGTTGGAAGCGGAAAAAAAAATTTTTTAAAACTTGAAGGATATAAAAGAGATCAAACCTATTCGTCTTAGTTTTCTGCAAAATCCCCATATCTTTTACTACTAGGCAATAAATAAATGATCCTTTCTTGTAAAAGTTTTTAGAAGGTTAGAGAATTCGAAAGCAGCACAAGAACAGAGGTGGAGAAGAAGAAAAAAAGAAGAAAGAAGACAGCATCAGCAGTGAAACCATAAGACATAGAGTCTTTTCGCTTGGTTTGACATAGACGTGAATAACGTCTTTAAGATGTCGTCCGCTCTTTGTAATAGTTAAGGACATATATCTTTGTATGTTATATAGTCTATATACATATATATAGTTGGTGGATAACGGGAACAAATCCAATATCAAAAACGGGAAAAGTTAATTGCAACCCCTGAAACATTGGGGTCGGAAGTAATATCAATATTGTAACAGTAAATTATCAAAGATAGACACCGTATATTTCATTAATTATGTAGATTTTAATTAATGCCGGAATGAGCTGCTCAAGGATCAATTTTTTTTTCTTCTCTTATTATTGATCAGTAGAACTGTATGTTGTTACTCTAATCTGTAAGGAAACTTTTTAAGTGAAAATTGGCAAGTTTTGAAAACTTTACAGAAAAGTAAGTGGTTGGGATCGGGGAAAAGTAGAGAGGCAACGAAAAAAAAAACGGAAGAAGAAAAGTAGAATGAGAGGGTTGTCGACAAGCAAGCAAATGAATGGAAAAGTAAAGAGTGGAAAGTATAGGACGATGATTTGTTATAACATACTTACTTGAAGTTTTCGAAGCGAATTATTCACTTAAAATTAAGTAACTTGACGAGAACTTGGAATATCTCAAATAAAAATCCGGGAAAATATTAGAGAGTATACTTATATAAGTCTTGTTTGTTGATGGAGTTTCATTTTGAGAAATTATATAGACGAGATATGTCCATTAAAGTTGGGAGTTTAAGCTTTAGAAAACCGCTTTCGTATAGCAATTGGTAGGAATCTAATCCTTTAACAACTAAGTGAGAAAGTTGAGCTTGCACACCACCAAAAGAAACGATTCGAAGATTAGATATTATTCGTGTTAGATTAGGGCGAAGAGAAGTTTATTTAATTTTCTTTTTCCTTCCACTTTTATTCTTGGATAAAGTGTAATTTTTAAAGTGAATCTCACAAAACTTGTCTGTTAAGCACCACTTACGGATTTTCCGTTTCAAGAATTGTACTTGAAACACTCGCTACTCCCTAATGATTGTTTTTAATTAAAAATAATAATAATAATAATAATAACAAAAGACGTACGTACTGTATGAAATATTTTAATTTACTTCTGTTGTGAATTCAAATCGAAAACAAAGTAAAACGTATGTAATGAAAGGATTTTGTATAGGAAAGGGTTGAGTTTAAATAGATTTCATTGTGTATATTTTAATACTATAGTGCGGGGGTGTTTTGATGTTCGCGGAACCAATTACAAAGTACCAGTTCCTATTGCAACAATGTACAATAATACATATACCGGTTTTCAATTACAATCCATCCAATGAATGTTTGCTCTCTCTGATAAATGATTATATGCGGATTTGAGTGGATTTCAATTCGAATTAGTAAATTGAGCAATACCTATATACAACCTCATACATATTGTACATATTTCATGTATTATTAACATCCAACTACTATAAATACAAACAAATTCTGACGATTTTCATTTTTTTTAAAAAAAGATTTAAGTTTATGATCAGCACAGAGAGAAATACGACATAAGTTCTCTATATTTTTTCATCAGTTCCTGGAGGGGTGACAACTGTCATCGAGATTTCCTACAACTAGAATCCTGTCTAGAATATTAAAATATTATATTATTGCGTCTTCTATCTGTCCTATACCTGTCCGTTGTCGTCTTTTCGAACAATACCTGGAGCAATCAATACAATAGGATTAAGTCTTATTTGTCACATTGGTTACGAATTGAATTGAAATCGGCAATTGTCTCTATTTCTCCTATTATCTATCCTACTTTTATTAATTACACAGAGATTGGACTATTAATTGAGTTGGAATAAGTTAACCGTAACGAACAACCTAATTGTATTTCTCTTATTATTATTATTATTATACCTTCTCTATTCTCTGTCTATTTCAAAACTAACAACAATCATTATTATTATTCTAATTGGATATAGAAGGTTTGTTAAATCTTTACAATCAACTTAATAAAATAATTATAATTGTAATTGGATGTAAAATAGAGACAAAAAAACGGATTTGTTCTATTTAAATCAATACAAACAAATCCGACTACCGATTTGTAAATAAAAGTTTAGATTTGTGATTTAACAACTTTTTTGGAAGTCTTTTTTAAAAGAACATGTTCAAACATACAGAGAGAGGGTGTGTGTGTGTAAGTTAAAGAGAGAGTAAAGGGCAACAAGTGGTCGTAGTTGAGTTGTGTGCGTTAACTACTTCTCAATTCAATTTTTCGTTTAGTTTTTTCCCCATTCACTGACATCTCTTGACTTTAATTACAATTTGTATTGTTTCACTTATAGTTAGAGAGAAGAAGAAAAAAAAAACACCTGAATTTACACACACAAAATTCATTATCATATCCGACCAATAACGTGACCAAAAACAAAATGGCAATATGACGACTACACACACTGAAGTAGTGGGCGACAGATGTTTTCAACAGTATTCTCTGTAACATTGCGATCGTATAAGATTGGACGTGATTGGAAAGATATGGGTTTTCCTTCGACAAATAGTCGAAGAAGGGAAACCGACTCCTTAATTTAAACAAATTTTAATTTACGTATTCAACACTATTATTTAATTCATTTTTATTTTTTATTTTTGGAACAGTAGATGTGGAATTGAATTTCTTTTTTGTAATAAAATTTTTGTCAGATGTTGTAATGAAAATGGCAAAAAATACGATCCACAAAGCGAAAAGTTCAAAGGGAACAGATTGAATGAAACGAACAGAGATTGTGTCGTGATTGTCGATGATTACACTCCCCCTAAAGCATTATTATTTCTTTTATCATTTTTTTTCATTATCATCTTTTATCACAATTAATTGTTATTGTGTTGTTGTCAAAAATATCACTATACAACATAATAATAATAAATTGCCATCAAGACAGAAATATACAAAGATGAACATTGTTTTCCACTTAGCAATTCTGAAACCACCACCAGCCACCACCACCATCACCATCTCCATTACCGCACAATTCAATTCTTAAACTTTACGGAACATTACATTCAAGTTTTATTAGTAAGGGGCGCGCATTTTTCAAATTGCACCAAGACGACGACTATTAACTTTTAGTCTCTTTTTTAAAAATTTATCCAACGTTCTTCCTAACACACTCTCAATGGTACAATTTTTCTTTTTCGCTCCGACAACCGACAACCAACCACCTTTCATTCTTATATATACGTGAAATTGTCACATTTCTGACTTGAATTTTTATGCTTTATTGAAAGCTTTTTTCCTTCACCGATCAAAAAGGATATGACGAGTATTTTACGTTTTAGAATCGAATCTATTTGTTCTTTGGATATTTTTTGAAAATAAATATAGACGAGTGATAACGAACTGGAGTTTGACTATAAGCCGTGTGTGGAAATTGTCGTAAAAATGTAGAAATAGAAAAAAAAGTGTGGATGAAGTTGAAAGATCAAAGACCAAGAAAATGGTGAATAGTTCAAATGAAGCGAGTGTTGGGAATTTTTCGCATTATACTGATTGAAATCTGAATTTTACAATTCAAAAATACCTACACACTCAAATAAAATACCTACGAGTAGATCTTTGATAAGTTCGATTGGAATTTTTGTAAAGGAAATTGGTAAAAAGATGCATCCATCTAGTTTTTAGAATAATGGTAGTAATGACAAATTACCAAAGAAATTTCCAACTATCGACAGGCAACTCAATCAAACACTAGAAACAATAACGTTAACATGTTCTTCGTGTGTTTTTTTTTTTTGTCAACATAGTAGTAGTCTTTTGTTTCTGTCATTGCCATATTAAAGAAACTTGATGGATGGTTGGCTACTATGAGTTTTATTACAAAGTTGTCAGCATTTTACCTACAAACAGCTACCTCTATTAATAATAACGGGAATAGAAACAAGATTTTCTTGTTAATTAATTAGATCTAATAATTTCCTTTGTTGTTGCTATTGTTGTTGTTGTTGTTGTTGTTGTTGTTGTGAACATGTAAAATATGAATAGCAATAGCAGATGGTAGCGGTAAGTCTAATTTATGACCGACCAGTCTCAGGGGGGTGAAACATATATACTCACACATATACAAGTAGAAAGAGGGCAAACTCACTAAATAATGGGGAAATATGTGCCCCAAGCGAATGTTGTAGTGGTGGTGAATTTCGCTCTTTCTCCACATCTCTTCTCTATTACCAACATTACACATACACATATATACAAACGAACAAGGACTATTATTATAAAATACAAGCCTGGTTGAAAACCAACACGAATTAAGGGTTCTCTACCTGCCTAAAATACAAATTAAATATCGACTGGACCATTTAATGTAATCCGACTATCTAATACTGAAATGTTATCCGTATCGTATTAAAGAAATTAGATAGAAAATCGAGATTAGCGTAGCCTGTTACGTAATCAACAACAACAACAACAACAAAGAAAAAACGAGTCTTCTTATTTTTAAGAGTGGTTAGTTGGTAATTCTATAAATAAATTACCTGAAGGTGTCTTAATTTGACTAAACGACACTTTATGAATATTTATTTTTCCTGAGAGCGAGGCAAACAGGAAATTTTCAAGTGTTTAAAATTAATTATAATAAAAGCAACAGAAAAAAAAATGTACAGAAAAACTTTACTGAATAATAATTTTTGTATTTAAAAATACTTTGTCGTAAGTTTCTTGACATGAATTAAAACTTCCGTAACCGTGAAAATTCAGTATAAAAGTTACGATGAGGGGTAAATATTATAAATCATAAATTCCATAAATCAATTCACTCTTGCTCTATATATAGGTATACACACACACGCATACAAACAAAACTTCTCCTTATCGTATATCTTTGAATAACCGTATTTTGTAAACTTTCAATGTTTTGATGCTGGGAAACATGCGAAATGGTTTCTACTTATCGATTTTACCTACCACCAACCAACTAGCAATATTAAAACACCACCACTACCATCATCATCATCAAGCAGAATGTATATTTTCATTAAAATTCACTTAAAAACATCCCTTAAAGGAGAAACTGTTTTTAATTAAATTAAAATGATTCAAGATTGTGATTGATTCAAATTGTCTCCACACCAACATCTATAATATACATAGTTTGAGGAGGAGGCTTTTAGAGAAATGATTGTTGACGACGAGTCAGAGATGGAAAGACAGTGAGAGAGAGAGACGTTCTTGCCCCTAAAGCCACCGCTATATTTGATGTCGAAATTACCTTCAATTTGTTGGAATCTTTCTACATGTTGGATGATTAAATTTTTATTTCAAATCCCATATTTTAATTCAATAAAATGTTAATTTCTCTACAACAATATAAGCTTTATATGTGTACTAGTATACAATACAGACGAGGATGGGAGGAGGGTGGAGGTGTTGTATAGGCAAATAAGGGGCTGCTTTATGCTTTCACGCCACAGCATAATTACATAAAAGGAGCACAGGTGCAAAAAGGTTTCAATCGATAAAATAGCAACTTTTATTTGTTTTTTGTTTTGTTTTGTTTTGTTTTGTTACCCCTAGTTATAATGCCTTTGGTCTACTTTTTAAAAAATTCCTATTATTTTTGATGTTGTGTTAATGGAAATACATCAACTTATCCTGGATAAAATTGAAAATGAGGCGAAACAGTAAACAAGGATTGAGTTGATAAAAATACGAATTGGATCAATGATTTTTGAAATCCCTCCAGTAATCCTACAAAACGGATTTTGTGGACAATTCCCCAATGTACGAGAAAATGTGGTATTTTTCGATAAAAAATTAATTTCCCTTTATAAAATCGAATATCGTTAAACTGTTCATTTCTTCCCATTTATATTTTTATAAGAGAATTGGATTAAAATAAAAATCCCCAGATGCGAATTTAGTCTCTATAAAGCAGAAATCTTGTAGCACTTTAAAAGACAAGTTGTATGTCTTAAACTTAATTAAAAGGAACAACAACAACAGGAAGAACACCCAAAAAAAAAGTGAAAATACTTACATTACGAAAATCAATAACTTGTGTGATTAACGTGCCATCCGACCTCTGAAATTCTAAACTAACTGTATCGTCGGTCACGTTAGCGTATATATTCTCTTGAACGACATCACCACCCTGCAACATATAAATACACAAACATATTAATAATATCGATTTGATGCAACAGACATCATCATAAAAATGATGATAATAACGATGGCTGACAGAGAGAGAAAGAGTTGGGTGAGGATGATGGAGGGAAGGAAAAAAACTTTCCCAAAACTACACCAATTACCCCCTTTTAACACTTGTTTGATAGTGTTTCATTTTATGTAATAACAACTTCCTAAGTAGACTTTTATATTGCTTTAGCACATTATCTCGGTCGAAAACTTGCGGTAGCCCATTCAAGCCAAAGTATATATTTATATATACAGTGAGAAAGAAGCCACTATATAAGAGAGAGCTTTTAATAGAGAGCTACACCGTTGCTGTCGTAAAAACGTAAACCCTTAACTACCACCATCTAACAGAGAAAAAAAAACAACCTAATTCGTACAAGGGGTGGAAATTGAAAACTTTCCCTTCCAATATATTTTCCTTTAATTGTGCCAATTCAGATTCCACACCTGCTTAAATAAATATTTAGCCGTTACGTGTTGTCGTTCCAGTTTGTTTGGGTAAATGTGTTCAAGGAGAAAAGTTGGATTTATTTGAATGTGTAGGTGTTTCTATATGGGGGTGGTGAAACAATTCGTGTCGAATTAATGAAATATGTCATATATGGTAGATGTGTGTTTTCACGGCCCCAACAAAAATCGATAAATTCCAGGCCAAAGAACTGAAATTATTAGTAGAAAGAGAGAGAATATCAGAATTACGACATTTTAAAATAAAAAAATCGAAAGGAAAACTTTGGAATTACCACAATATTATGGAAATTTTTATCTGTAATTAATCGAGTTTTTCTTGAGGAAAATTGTTGATTTTACAGATTATCAAGTTCGTCGTCGTCGTTTTAAAAACGACAAAAAGAAAAACATTATCTAGGTTTTATGCAAATTTATGTTGGAATTTTTTCAAAAAAAGAAAACAAACCTAGAATTACTAAAGTTAAGCTACTTTTCCAGTTGTCTTGTTTCTTCTTTTTTTTTTTTTGGTTGATTATTTCCGAGAAATTTTATTATTCAAAGACAAATGTTTGTTGTCGACTTTTCTATAATACACATAAACAAATACATGACGACGTCATTTGGGAAATTACACCGGAAAGAAAATGATGATTGTAACTTGATTCTGTTGATTACAACACACTTTATGTTCCCGATTCCTGATCTTGTTCGAACTATATCTAGTTGTAGTAGGTATACCTATATAGAGGAATTATTGGGAATGTATCGAAATTTCACCCTTGTGGTTTAATCTTCGTATTTCTAACACTTTTGATGTAAATAGAGCGCAAAAATAGATCCAGACAAAGAGAGATAATAACGGAAGAATGGGGAAAAAAGCAACTTTTGATGAAATAGAAACAGAAAAACCGTCTCTCTAACGATAACTCTGTCATTTCCGCATATTTCTTATAAAATGATGGTGGTGGTGAAAGAAAAAAATAAAAATAAACGGAGGAAAGACGACAATGACAAAAAATATAAATTTATAAGAGTGAGAGTAGAAAAAGCTTTTCTGTCATCATCAACGTAGACGGTGATATTTTCCAGGCAAATGCAGATTATTCGTAAAACAAAAACAAAAAAACGAAAAGAAAAAAGAAATATGAAAAAGAAGCACTTTTATATCTTGATGTTGAACGAACCGAATACTTATAGTGCATTTCCGTTGTCGCCTTTGTATTGTTGTTGGTCCCATCAATTTTTCATTATTTTACATATCGATCCATATTGTATTTGAACACACTAAAAAAAAAGGCAAAAAAACAAGTGTGTGGTTATTAAAAATTCATATTAAAAACTGACTGGTGTCAAGTGAGGGAAGTGGACCGGATTTACCGAATGATGGACATACCCGGACCGGACAAAGTATAATTTTTTCAAAACATCAATTATGCCCAAAAAAAAAAAAACAACAAAACTGTTGGATAGAACAGTCCAGGATCGATGATGATGCCAGACACATTATAAAACGCACACACAAAAACCAGCACATGGTTGAAATTTTAAATAGAGCTTTGTGTACTTTTTCGAGGGATGATGGAAGGATAATTTTCACTAAAACCATGTTGGTCTTTTTTTGGAAGGGGAGTATGGGCGAGCAAGTCAAGACAATACGAACTTATTGTTTTAGTACTTGACCGAAACTATGTAGTTTCAGACTAATAAATAATGAGTTGAAAATCGTGACGCCAGCGTCGGTATGAGGCGTCGTTATGGCTGGGCGCCGTACAGTCTCCCTTTTTCATCCATTCTAGATTAATATAATAACAACAACAGCAGTAGAAGCGACCTAAATTTTACAACAACAACAACAAAATAAAAAACTCTTAATTAATGATAATAGAATTTAATTTTGGTAATTTTGTTATATCTACAACAACCACAAAAGAATTTGTGATTTGCAAATATATTCCGAGAGGACATATTTGCTTTGATATGAAAGGAAATTGAGATTGGTTTATTATTATCACTATTATTATTATTATTGTGATTTTATTGCAATTTCCATTATATTGACATAGAAACATTTTTATATTGAATTCACTCTAGAAACTTTTTAATAAATAATACGATTTGTTGTTTTCCACAAACAAACGAATACCCTTCTAATCTATTGATTTCCTTCTTCTAGAATTCCAGAGAAAAAAAAAAATATATATACGATTTTTGTTTCCTTTTATTTTTATTATGAGATGGCACTAGTAAAGATATCTCTTTAAGGATAAATTTCTCATGGAAAACAATGGAAGTTGTCTATTGTTTGAAAATTTAATGAAAATGTCAAGAGGTAGAAGATGGAAATGGAAAAAGTAAAATATTGTTGTTTTATTCAATTTCTAACAATAACAACAACAAAAAATCAACTTTTTCTGTTAACTCAACAACATTCAATTGATTGATCTCTGATTAATAATATGGGGGGATGTTTGAGAATTTTAAACGAATTTTCGTACGCTTTTAATGTTACCTAAACACGAACAATAACCAGAAAGGAAAACCAATATTCCTATGTTACACTGTTGTTAAATCGTGCCATATCGTTGATATAACTTGTTTGTTCTTTCAATATAGGTATACTTCAAACGAACGGCAAATCTTTACTTAATCAAATAAAGGAAGAAAAATTCCTCAAAAAACACGAATAAGAAGGGTGGAATCTTATGTAAAGTACCTACATACCATACAAATTCAATCATTAAAAAATAATAATAAAGGAAAATGTTTCGTTTTTCTGCGGATATTTTCGTCGATTCCAAAACAACAACAACAACAATTACGGTCGTGGTGGTTGTTTAGTTGTTTAAAAGATAAACAATGGACGTAAATATCAACTAGGGACTAGAGTAAACCCGATTAACAACCGAAAGAGGGTTAAAGAGTAAACATACAAAATGAAAAAGGTGTAAAGGCAACTTTTACTATTGTATTATTTCAAACTGTGCAAATTAATCTGTAAATTGATGGTATTTCCCATGTGAAATTCTATGTTTATAAAAGAACAGAGTATTCGTACTGGTGCTGGTAATAGTAAATTGAGAAGGATTTGTTGGAAGGTAATAAGTCACACAAGTGAACGCTTTGTTGCTCATGGTGGTAGTGGTTAGACATAACGATCCATACACACAAATACAATGAAACCAATCTAGATCGGAACGGTATAAATTACGATCTGTAAATTTTTGGCTATTAAGGGCAATATTGACTGGAATTGTAGCCAGTAAACTAGAATCAAGTCAATGTAAACAAAGTATATCTTGCCTGTTTGTTAGTCTTAATCATAAAATGATAGAAAATTGTTTGTTATGTTGTTGTGAAGTCGGTCTTGTCAACTGAATCGACGTACAAAAATTCCCTCTCCTGCTGGTTTATTCTGAGTGAATTTCGATCAGTGGTTGTGTGTACGTCTGGAGATTGCCGATTAGACAGTGAAAGCAAAAACGATCTTTGTGGTAATATTTTTTTTTTAGTTTCCTACACAATAAAATACTTATTGTTGAACGAGATATAGTCACGAATGTATTAAAAATGTGTGAACATTGTGTAGAGAAAATTCCATGTTAAATTATTCAAATCTGATCCTGTGTAGGATAAAGCAAAGTCAAGATTACACAATTATTTATCGAGCCTTATCTAACAGTCTAAAAGCAACACAGAATCGACTTGCTTTGTTTAAAGATTCGTAATTTTTAATCTACCACCAACAACTAGATAGACCGGTGTTGCTCCGAGGCACATTTGTTTAATTTTTGCATTTTAATTGAAATAAACTCTTGACTTGTTGTTGGATTTTATGGTGGTGAATTTTTTTGTTGATGACTCTTATCACTCCCTTTAAATAAATGGAAATCTCTCGCTTTCACCTCCCTATCCCCGGTCTGCTGCCGGTTTAATTCGCTCGCTTTTTATCGTACAGATTTTAATCAAAAAATTTTCGACTAAAACAGAAGAATCAGAAACAAAAAAAAAAAAACTCCGCCTCCAGTTGACACAATTATAATAAAGCATCATTACCATGAATGATAATTGTAGGTAAATATTGTCATTCCATCTAATACCCAGTAGAAATATCTTTTGTCTCTCTCTCTTTTATCATCATCATTATCATCATCATCAACAACAGTACGGTAAAATTAATTAACAAATTCCGTTGGATTCGATGGAATCCCGGTACATTCATACAATTTCATCATTGAAATGATGTTTGCACTTAATCAAACTAACACGATAGTCCCAATTCGTGTTAAATGTTTGAAAATTTCAAATTATTGATTTTTCACGCGTATACTTACAATTAAAAATTGCAAAATTATTATTCAAATTACAACATATTTGAATCAAAAGAAAACGTTGTTAACATGCTAAATCATGTTTGAACATTGTTTTGGAATTTTTAAATTAATTTCACCATTTTAAAAATTTGTTGTATTTACACAGCAGACGAACAGGCAAATAGATTGAATCGTTATAGAAGTAACAAAATAAGATCAACGTAAAGTAAATTTCAAGGATCAAAGTGAAACGTTTCTACGAAATAAATCTACTAAAATCCTAGACGACGACTACAACAACAACAACGAGGAAAATTTGTCAATTTTTCCCTTCAATTCTTGTTTCTACTTCTTGTATTCCGCCTAAATTACCATACCGACAACGACAACACAAACCATTACAGTAATTGTAATGAAATGTGGAATTGATGGTTGTGCAATTATCAAAATGGATCTATAAAGATCAGGAAATAGTTGGAAGTTTTATCGAGACATGTGTGTGTGTGTGTGTGTGTGTGTGTGTGTGTGTGTGTGTGTGTGTATGGAAGTCAACTACTATTAAATATTCCAAATGTGTTCGAATTGCTGTTGGAAATATACCCAACCCTCTAATCTACTCATCCATACGACTACCTAGGGAGTTGAATTTTATGACCAGGAACCGTAAAAATGTAGAGATAAGACTTTCTTATTCTATCTCCCTTCAACAACACACACACAGACAACTATCTTTATCATTTTACAAATGTAGAAACGATATGTTGCTATATTATTATTATTAACAATTTTCTGTTTAATTATATTGTTGGTGTAAAATAAGTGATTAAAAGTTCAAATATCAATTAAAACTGAAAACAATAGATTACAGACTGAAAGACTATTTTAGGGTAATGGTGGTGGAGACAACAACAACAACACAACACAAAACAAAACGGCAACGATGATGACGCCCGACTCCGATGACAATAGCGACGAGACGTAATTAAAACTTTTGCATCAAAAGTTAATAAAAGATGCCTCGAATTTGTATCGTATTTTCAGAGGGAGAGGGTGGTTGGTTGGTTGGAATTTCATTATATTCAACCAAACAAAACAATTTAAATATTTTGATTATTAACAAACCTTAATCTTAATTAAATTGTTGTGTTCAATTGAGAATAATTTTCAAAACTTTATAAAACCATTTTCATCATAACATATGGCAGAACCATTAGGAATTGTAAAAAAGACTGGAATAATTCTATATTTTTATTGGTAAATTGTTTTCCGATATACATAAATATTACTACTAAGTGGTGGCGGTGGGAGAGGAAAGAGGAAGAAGAAAAAAACCGGACTGGAAAATCCCCGGCGCATCCACCAAATTTTATATGTTTTATATACAAACTTGGCGTTTCTAATACGAACATACGAATAAATACCAGCCACCAGCCACTAGCACCACCCACTCTTAAATTAATGGTGTTCTGTGAGTTATTATGAAATAAACAGAAAATGAGTGGTCTACTTCGACCTTTGTCTGATACATTTGCCGGTTGATGTTTCACCATGATCATGACAAAGATAGCAAAGTAAGATTTTTGTGCACGAAATCTAATAAGAGTGAGTGGTGTCAATAGTCGGAATTCGTATACGCTTATGACATACCCCTAACAGTGGGTAGTGCTGATATTTTCGGGTATGTTAATATTACGAACACCAAGCTTGTATGTTGACGTATTATTGAAATTCAGTTTTATATACAAATATTCCATATTAATCCAGGAAAATCATAAAATATTTAAATAATCCATTATATAGATTTATGTTGATTTATTTCCTATAATTCACAAAACAATTTTGAGGTGTTGATTTTATCTAATATTGTTACTCTATATTCCCATTTTAACATAAATATAAATTATATATTGTATTTGTATATATAGAACCAATCAATAAACATTAACAAAACATACCTATTTCATTTAATGATTCCATTTTATACAATAAGTGGGGTACAGGGGTAGATAAATACGTACATATAAAGAGAAGCATCAATTTCCTCACTTATAGAAGTTTCAAACTGAATATTTACAACAATAGAAATTCTAATATCAAAAACTTGTACAAGTGAAATACTTGAACAAGTTCGACTTGTACAAGCCCCATAAAAGCAAATTTCGGACAATACATGCCGGTAATTTGATGAATAATGTGACAAATATTGAAAATTAAAATTAACTATCAACCGGCCGGTTTAATCAACTTGTTTTAAATGGAACTGATGGAGCATTGACAACTTGTCATGCGATAATCAATTCGATCATTCTAATCAATTATTCACCCCCTAATTACTAGCTACCGAATTGTTTTTTAAGTAAAATACCCAGGGTTAATTTGAGGAAATTGTTAGAAAAAGGGCTCGAATTTCTTAGATAGTTCAAAAATCAAAACATCTATGGAAAGTTATTTTAAATTAAATTTTTGAAAGTTTTACCACAACATAAATACTAAAATAACCACATAGTACCAATATAAAAGTGTAATTAACTAAATTAACAATAATGAAATTAGTAAAATTAAATTAAAACTTTAATTACGGAAAGAGCCAACAAAAAAAGTTAGGTTAAAAACCATGCTAAAACCAACCTGATTTCGTACGTTGATAACTAATTGTGTGTCACATAATTTTATGATAAAATAAAACAAAACAATATAGAAAGTTCGTAATTGTATTAACATTATTTATTTTGTTAATAAAAATTTATGAATTGTTTATTTATAGTTATTTGAAATCGTAAATGTAATAACAATAACAACGAACAAACATCACGTCAACTGTGCCAAGGTGAACAGTTGACTAACGATACGGTAGGCAACACGTTTTACCAACAACATCATACAAAAATTGGTGGATGCGCACATATAACCAATACAAGATTGTAATGATTCGATAATTGTCGGAATTGTTCGCATAATTTTTCAAAAAATACATCGCTAAAATTCTAATTTAATTCCATAATTAATTAATAAATCAATCATGATTATATTAATTTTGGTACATTGTAATTAGCGAAAATTCGACTTCAATTTGTATGGGGCGAGATTTGAATAATTAATGCAAAATTTATGGATACTGTCGTGTAAATAGACAGGACCGGCTTGAAATTTTAAGCCCATTTCCTACTTTGAATCTACCATGAAATATTGAATAGATTCCAACTTTGAGGGTTTATTGGGGAAACTTGTCCACTAAGCTGATTATAACAAGTTAAACTCCAACTTTGTCGTGATCGATTTCCATTTGGTTAATTAACTGTAATTACAAATTTAATATAAAAAGCCAATATTCATTCTTAATTATACTCAGTTTTGAGTAAAATAAATTTCTTGTAGTAAGTATAGTTTTTTTTTTGACAAAAATGTAGTCTAGTGTAAAACTAATTGGTTTGGCAGATTGGCTTACACATCGAAGATTGAATCTCCAACATAGCGCAAGTAAACAACTTTAGGCAAACAGCAACTCATCCCCTATTTTAATAGAAATTTACTATACGACCTACCCCATCTACAACTACCACCACTACTATTACAACTACAGAATGTCTACCAATTTCTACTGTAGGCATTGGAAATATCGATTTCTAGACACATACGGACAGAATCTATGTTTAAACTTTGATATCTCCCTTCACTTATACTATATTGAATACGTTTTTTTTTTTATTTATTCTGCGACTTTTTTCTTTTGAAAAGCAGCCTAATTTGAAAGTTGCTTTTTATGTACGAATTGAGAAGAACTTGGGTTTGGGTATCGTCAAAGCAGTGAGATCCACTCCACCTTTTCGACTCGCCCGTCTCTCAATATTGGAGATAATCGAAATCGTCCCAATGTACATATAGAAGTACATACAACAAATCTCATCCCTTATTTTGTCGCTCTATAAAACTCTACTGAAAGTAATTTAAAAGTGTACAACTTTAAACTTTCAGCATATACCCTGAACACGCAACTTAATAGCCGGCAGAAAACAATAAATTGTAATTAAACAACAACTAAAGTTAACATATTTAGAAACTAATCAACGACAACCGTATCTAATCAAAAGCAATAAATATATCGAAAAGAATTAACTGATGTCTACAGGAAAAGTAACAAATAAAGAAAAAAATTGATATTGCAGAACGGATATTATCAAATAATATTATCACCATCAATTCGCTTTGTCACATTCCATTTCCGATATGACCTGGCCAATGTCTACTATCATTTTGAAATATTGGAACGATAGAACGAGTAAGGGAATTATAGGCAATAGGTCAAAGTTTACCAATGGGGGTCAACTGACGCGTATAGATGGCTATACGGAAGGATAGGATATCGAGAGAATAATACTTCTGCATTAAAAAATCTTTATTCCAATATTATTACAATTGTTTATTATAAAAATAGTGTTTTATGGTTGCATCCTAACTGCCCCATCTAATCGAATAACTTCGCCATTCAACATAGGATTCTCAATAATATGCTGTACTAATTGTGCAAACTCCTCTGGTCGTCCCATTCTAGACGGAAATGGTACGGATTTCTCTAAAAACGCTACAACTTTCTCTGGTAAATTTTGCAATAATGGTGTTTGGAATAAACCAGGTGCTATCGTAACAACTCGTATTGCTTGACTAGCTAGATCTCTTGCTAATGGCAATGTCATCCCAACAATTGCACCTTTACTAGCTGAATATGCTGTTTGTCCCATTTGACCATCAAATGCTGCAATACTTGCTGTATTTATAATAACACCACGTTCACCATTCTCATTCAAATCATTATCACCAATCAGACCGACAGCTAAACGGATTACATTAAATGTACCAATTGTATTCACTGTTACAACTTTACTGAAATCTTCTAAACTGTGTGGTAGACTCTTTTTGAAATTGTATGTTTTGAAGGCAACACCGATTCCAGCACAATTAACAACATGATCCAAACGACCAAATTTCTGTTTTGTTAATTCCAATGCTGATTTTACATCATTTTCAGATGTTACATTAACTGGAGCAAAAATTACTTTATCTTCACCGATTGTTTTCGAAATTTCACCACCTTTCGATGATTGTAAATCACATAAAACAACACGACCACCTTGTTTCACCAATCTTTCAACAGTTGCTTTACCTAATCCGGAAGCACCACCAGTTACAAGACTTACAGCATTCTGGAAAAATTACAAGAAATTATAGTTTGTCCCATGACATAAGAGATGCAGTAAAATAATAAAAATTAGTGTACAATAGATACAGAAGCAAGGACTTGATAAAAATGGTGAAATATCGCCATCATAAATAAATATTTAAAATTTGTCATGATCACAAACTGCACAGATGTTTTTTTTTAAAAACATAGGAAAGGGTCGATCTTCCCCAAAAGCAGGTAGTTTTGAGTATTGGTCTTGTTTAAAGTAAAGCGAATATTGAAAGAATAATAATTTTGAATATCTTTTTATAGTGGCGATATTTCACCATTTCCATCAAGTCCTTACTTCTGTATCTATTGTGAACTAATTTTTATTATTTTACTGCATCTCTTAAGTCATGGGACAAACTATATAATAATAGAGAAATGATAACTTTTCGACCAGCTGTTAATAGGTATAGGGGTTGTAATTTGAATTTGCCGCTAAAATTGCACAGGTATGCCAACTTGAGAAATTTATTCTAACCTCAAATTGAAGCGTAATAATAAAATTTGTAAATTTTGTAAAATTCGCTTTGAAAAATTGATTAAAATAGATAGGCATTAGTAATAAAAACAATAAACGTAAAGAAATCTGATTTTATAAACAATTTTCTTTCAAAAATTAGGTAAGAAAAGAGGCATGTGTTCACAACAATTTTTTTAAATGTTAAATTGTTTTTATTTAAAATTTATATGTAAAAACATAATTACCTTAAACATTTTGTGGTATTTCAACAATTTATTTGAATTCTTGAATAAAAAACACCTCTATAAACAATTACACAATAAATAGAGCAGAGGTCAAATCAGGTTGTTCGTTGGTTTGAGTGTTTGTTGAAGACTGAACTTTGTTATCAAAATTACAGAATTTATCAAAACAATATTATTTCTACTATCTATTTTTATTATTTTAGGTTATAAAATAATGGCATTGGTTGCGTATGATTACAGTAGCGGCAGTGAGAATGAAGAAGATGTAGAAGAAGAACACTCCACTGTAATCATACCAGAAAAACTTCAACCAAATAACATAGAGAAAGATAATGATGATAGTGTAGATATTGTAACAAATCCAAATAATCCAATAACGCAATTATTATCAGATTTGCCAAAAACAAAACCGGAACAAAGCCAACAACAGATTGTCGAAGATAAATTAGAAGATTTTATACCGAAATATCAACCACCGACACAAAATAAAGAAAAAAACCACAAAGTTAAAATCACCATACCATCATTATCCGAATTTGATGATGACGATGATAATGATGAGCCAACAAATAAAAAAATTAAATCTTCTAAAGGCAGTACATTATTAGCGCTATTGCCACCTGTCAAAGGTACACCGTTAAGTACAAAAAGTTTTATACCGAATACATTGAAAAATAAACCAAAAACACCAACAGCATCAACAAGTCTTGTACCGAATAATGTACGAAAGAAAGCTGAATTAGCGAAAAAGGCAGCAATTGAAAAATTAACTAAAAAAACGATCATTTCAACTGATGAAAGTGACGATGATGGTGATATTGAAATGCCGGAAACTTTCGATGATGAAATGTGGCAGAAAGTTTGCGGTAGACCAAAACAACCACCAAAAGTCGTTGAAACTATTGTTGATGAAACTGATGAACAACAACAAGAACAACAGTTGCAAATTAATTTAGCACCAGAACCGGAACAACCTTATGAAGGTTTAGATAATGCAGCTTTTAAAGAATTGGTTGGTAAAAGTAAACGACCGATTAATATAAAACTGGTTGATATTAATGAAGAGGAGATTTTGCCGGAGAAAGATGTATGGATGACGAAGGCATTAACAGATCCGGAAAATGAACCAAAACCAGTTGTTGAGGATCCAGTTGATCCAACAAAACGTAAAAAACATCACATTACATATTTGGCACAACAGGCGAAAGCTAACGAACAAGATTTCAAAAATCAATGGGCTGCAAGTAAATTTACACGAACACAAACAAGAGCTAAATACGGTTTTTAATTATCTAATCATTTATATTTGTACATATATTTTTTTTTATTAATTAGAAATAAATATTTACATTAACTGTCCTATATATTCGGCGCGTTTCAATTTCTTTTTCAAACTGGGCCATTGTACGATGAAATTATCAGCCATATACATTAGAAATTTTCCAGTCAATGAGAATGTTTGTGTGCGACAATAACTTTCAATAAAAACAATTCGTATATCTTTAATAAAGAAGATTTTCAATAGAAAGGATGTCATGCATATCGGTAAACAAGTACCAGGACCATTACATAAAACTAAATCTGGTAGTGTTTTTATAACCAAAGGTATACAATACAGGGTCGAATAGATCGTTGTAAAAATCGCTGTAAAATACGATTGGCCAACTATACGACTTCTTGGTATTCGCACAATTCTATAATCACGATTCGTTTGTTGTTTAATTGCTTCCAAATCTTTAATCTTCTGAAGACTTATTGTATCACTCTTGGCCACAGTATAGATTCTGGGCGTATATTTATTAAAGTCTAAACTATTTATTAATGTTAACATTTCAGTTGTATGTCCACCAGAACCAATACAAATCAATGTTTTACATGGTTTTGATCGTTTTGTTGATGATATTCTACTGAAGCCAGTTGTGATTTTATGTACTAAATAAAAAAGTCTTGTTAAAATTAAAACAACTAGTAGAAGAAACAATTCCAATTGCAACTGGACTGAAACTGTTAAAAATCAATTAAATGTGATTTAATTTTATGTGTTATAAAATTATTTACCATCCATTATTTGAAAATTTCAAGTACGGCCCTGTCGATCATCTGTCATGATTGTCAAAATATAGTGATCTTTAATTTTATTACTAAACTGTTATCAACACTGAATTCTGTTATACTGGAATGCTAACAATACCGAATATTTTCGGCGAATACAGAAAAATAGAAACAAGCGATTTGACACCGCGTCTTCTTTGTCAGACATTGTTGTATTGGTGCTTTTATCAGAGCATTCTAATTTAAATTCTCATACCCGGAGCTACACTACCGGCTTTCATGGATCCTTTTTGTAGTTAATTAATAACCCGTTGATTGCAAGAAAGTCAGAAGTAGACTAAAAAGAGATAAAGAAAGTCCCAACTCGGTTTCTCCTTCAATTTCGACATTGTCCATTCGATATTCCAGCTGTACAGTTTTGTGATTGACGGTAGTCATTGGGCGGGAATTTTATTTATAATACCAAAGCTGAACGTGATACAATCTAACATTTATTTTTTTCAGCTAATTCTGTTAGGTTTTCGCATAATTTTGCGTTTGGTCTTGCTCTAATTATGCTAAAGTTGATCTATTTAAAGTAATAATAAGTGTTGTGTATTGTTGTTGCAAACAAAACTATTTCGCCACCAAAAACTAAAGGGTAGGTTTCAATTTTCTATTATTTTAATTGATTTATTTAATTATATGAAAACGACAAATATGAACAATTAAAAACGTATCGTATGGTTAAAACCAAAGACCGCCGTCATCCTCCTCTTCCGGTACTGGCACGTCATTCATATTATCTTGTTCATCTTCACTCTCACTGACAGCCAAATCATCGTGAATCTTCACATCACTTTCTTCATTTTGTTGTGGTTTCACATCTTCTTGTTTCATATGCATTGGTAAACCGGCCATTAAAAAGTCAGACGGATCATAATTCGGATCAACATCTATACTTTCTTCTATAAAAACAAAATAATTATAATAAATTTCCAAACAATTTCTTTAATATATGATTTACCTTTAAAAACCAAATCATTACCATCACCTTCATTCTGTTGATAATAACCCATCGATCCTAATTGTACCATAGCTTCAGCAGCTTGTTGACTATCATCATCAGCATTAACATTCTCATCAATGGGCATCTCAGCTGATATAACCAAACCACCTTTATTATCATCTTCAAATTCATTTAATGGTACTTCATCCAATTCTTCTTCACTAGAGAATTGTAGATCTTCTTCAAGTATTGCAGCATCTTCTTTCTTTTTACGTTTCTTTGGACGTGAAGATAACGGTGTTGCAAGATCATCACCAGCCTGTATACCACCTTCTATATCAACATAATCATATTCATCAATATTAGATTTTGAAAATGAACCATGATCTGGTGAACTGGCTTGACTAATACGATCAGGTTCAGCAATTGTATAATTTTCTTCATCACCACCCATCCATGTCTGATCATCTTCTTGCAACGCTCTTTCTTGTGCCAATGAAATCTTATTCTCTAATTGTGTTAAATGTTCATCATATTCATCTAATGTAGCTTTACAAACTTTAACTAATTGTTCAGCTTTCTCGGTAAATGGTGAATCTCGACCATTATATAAAATACAATTTTGTAAAATTTGTTCAACATCAACGAAGAATTCGTGTCGACTATGGTATTTATGTGCTGCAACTTTTTTCGAAATCGTCTCCAAATCCATTGGTCTTTTAATTATGTTGTAATAATCTTTAACTAATTTTTTATTAACAGGTTTTAAGAATGGCCATGATTCGGACATTGTTTTCAATTTTGTACTAACAACATTATCTAATAGATATGTTAATGCAACTTGATCATTATCATCTAATAATGGATTAATTGCTTTCTCTAAACGCATCAAACGATCCTCTTTTTCAGCTAAACGTTCAACACATTTCTCTAACATTCTTTGTGCTGCTACTGTTAATGCATGCTTTTCACCATTATAAAGTTTGGAATTTTCAACAATTTGATTCACATCCGCCAAGAATTCTTCACGACTTTGATATTTCTTTTGACGTAGATTCTCACGGATTGTTTGCAAATCCATTGGACGTTGAATTATACGATAATAATCAGCAACCAACTATAAAACATAGAAAAAGATTATTTCAAATACAATTGTAAAGAAGTTGGTAGCTGACTTTAAACAGGGTCATTTAAGTTTAGAAGATGATCTACGTAGTAGATGTCTGAAAACATTAGAAATCATCTACAAAGTGCACGATACTGTCTAGCAAAATTGACGATTGACGGTGGCCGAATTATTGTTAAGAGTTGTGGGTGTTCTTACTGAAGAGTTAGATATGAAGAATTTGCCCGAAAAATGGGTGTTGCATTTACTGACAATTGATCAAAACCGAATTCGAGTGTACACTCTTCCCAAGATTGATTTAATGGATTTAAGGGAATACGATTCACTTTCTACTGCGCTATGTGACGACAGATGAGAGATGGATCCATCACGATACTCCAAAGTCTACACAACAATGCAGCAAAATCTACTGGAAAACATGATTCTGTTTTTTTGCTAAAGCAATATTGCTAAGTGGCTACCTTCCACAAGGACAAACAATAACAGGTGAATATTGTGCCCAAGGCCAAACTACAATCCAGATTACCGCCTGTTCCCAAAGCACGAAAAATCCTTGATGCAGAGCAACTGACCTATGCACACGACGTCTTTTCGCGTGCTGATCACGCACACCAGGCCCAACTACATAAGACTTACTGCAAACATGGTGCAGTTGCAGCCTGTGCATCGATACAAACTCAAACACTTTACTGTAACGATATTTTTACGCACGTGAAAAAGAAGTCGTCTGCATAAGCTCTAATTGTAAAAATCTGATTTCTGAGACTGGATGAAGTTAAAATAAAAAAGTACAATTACTTTTGGATTAACTGGAAATAAGAATGGTTGAACATCTGGTAGATCACGTAATTCATTCAAAATATTTTCTAAAATTGTTGATAGAACAATAACAGGATCTGTACGTCGGCGATTTGCTGGTCGATTATGTCGTTTTAAATAATCACAATGTAAATCAGAACCACCACGACGTCGTTTTCTAGCACTCATTGCCTCTTTTGGTACTTTTAATAATAATGTTCTACGTTTCATTTCTTCAGCATGTTTTAATAATTTACTAGATAGTTTAACTTTTGTACCATCAATATTAACAAGATCTTCATCATCTGTATTTAATTGTTTTTCAATTTCTTCTTCTTGTTCTTCAGTCATTGCAACATTCATTGGTGCACTATTACCAGTATTTTGATATAATGGACATGCTTTATTTGTTCTCATATGACCAACATTACCACACGCACCACATTTTAATTTTAAATCCGGTTTCAATTTCGTTTTTCTACGTGATTTCGGTGGTGATAATAGACTTGATTTGTTTGGTGATTGATTTGTTGGACTATCACCTAGTTTCTCACTAATAATAGTTGGTGAACTAATCTGTTGTTGTTGTTGCTGTTGTTGTTGTTGTTGTGGTTGATGGTGTAAGTGTTGTTGTTGAATTTGTATTGGTTGTTGTAATTGTTGATGGTGTTGTTGTTGTTGTTGTTGTGGTTGATGTTGTTGCTGTTGTTGGTGATGATGATGATGATGATGATGTTGTTGTGGTTGATGTTGTGAAGATAAACCTAAAGCTAAACGTTCCTTCTCTTGATTTCTCTTGATACGTCGTAATTGTTCTTGTATACGACGTTTTTCACGTTTCATTTCCTCCTTTTGTGCTTCATCTAATGTAGCAAATTGACGTATAAATGATTCATCTTTTGTTGTACGTATTTTAACATAAGCATCAATAACACCAGCTTTACGTACATATTCAACACGTGTAAATTCACGTCCTTCTGAATCACGAAATGTACGCATAATTTTCAATACACGTCCTTGTTGTTGACAATTTGATTGATCTTGATTATCATCATCATCATTACCACCACCACCACTACTAGTTTTCTTTTTATTTTTCTTTTCATCATTACCACCACCACTACTACCTTCCATTATCATTTTACGTAATTCTTGACGTTCTTGTTCTTCACGTTCCATTGATAATTGTGTACTTGTTTTCTTATTCGCCAACATATTTTCAATATTTTTACCCATTTCTTCTATATCATCATCACTATCTTCATCTGAACTTTCACCTTCATCTGTACTTAATACTTCAGCACTTGATAATACACGATTTTGTAAATCAAATATACGTTGACATTCTTCTTTATAACGTTCTTGATGTTCAGCAATTGAAAAACGATTACCACGTGAAAATTTATCCATACCTTCTTCGCCAGCTTTTGCTTTCTCCGTTGATAATGTACGTACAACATCAATAACTTCCCATCTTGATAATTTCTTTATCTCCTCTTCTGGTACACCAAATTTACGTAATAATGCTTTAGCATTATTCAATGATAATCGACGTAGATCAGCATCTGTACCAGTTACAGTTCGTTTAGGTTGTGATTCTTGTTCTTCTTTACTTTGCTGAAATTTTTTACATTTATTACCAATTTTATGGAAACAAAAACGTAATAATTACCGTTGGTTTATTTGGTACACGAACATAACTGAAACCTTCTCCACAACCAGTCGGATCAGCTGGTCCAGTTAATTGCAATAAACATTTACCACGCATTGCTTGTATATAAGCTCTTGTTGTATTCCATGGAGCAACTTTAACTTCATCATCCATTTTCAATTGCATTTCTTCATCATCATCTTCAGCCGGTGTAAATAAGAATTTCTCACCATAACCAGCATCCTATAAAAAATATTTAATTGAATATTTCCTTTTTTTTTAAAAAAAAATAATAAATAATTTTCAAACTTTTAATCGTTGTTCAGCTGCAATCATACTGAAATATGAACAACATTGTTCCGGTGATACCATAGCACGTATTTCTTCTTCTGTTGGTAAACGAAATTCAGGTTTAATTACCCACCAATTTGAATCCATACCGGTACGTTTAAAATCAGCACATAATTTCAAACGTTTCCTAATACTACTTTCACTATGCGATGGGAATGCACGTTTTATATCATCCATTTTAATACGTCTAGGATTATCACGACTTTTCCAAAATAAACGATAAATGAATACTTGTAAGAAATCACGTACGAAATTATTAGCACGTTTTGAATTTGGACCAGGTACTTCATATAATGGACATTGTTGTCCAGCAACATATAATGCATCCACCTCTCTTATATAATATTGTTGACGTGTACGTATTATTAAAAAATCCGATTCTGGTATTTTATGCTCATATACTGGTGCTCTATACATATTATTTTCAATTGCTTGTATACTTTGTCCTGGATGTAAAATACCTAAAAATGGTGATGTATGTGCATATGCTGTTTCACCAAATTGATATGTTGGTGGTCCTGAATCCTTCCCAGCTTTACGTTTATAATAATTTTTAATTTTCGAACACATCCCAACTTGATTCATTAATGGTGGATGTTCTTCACAAAATTCAACTAATATTATATCACCATCACGTCCAGTTAAATCTTCTGGTGTTCTCATAAAGAATACATCACCACCACCAGATGCCATACGTTCCGATTCTCTTTGTTTTGCTTTCTTTTTAATATGTTTAATTAATGGCATTACTGGATGTGGACCAGGATGTGATAATGGACCATGTGAGAAACGTTTCATCGGTGGTCGATGGAAATTACGTAATCTCATTAAACCCATATGGGTTTGTATGAATGGTGGACGTAATTCAACAACAGGTGTTGAATGTTGTATCAAATTAGCACCACCGACTTTTAAACGTAATGTTGCCTCAGAAGAACGTGGCATATAATAAACATCATTTGATATATTGAATGGATCGCGATTTGGTGATTTTGGTGGTGGTGGTGGTGTATCTTCTTGTAATACATTTATAACACCCGCTTTACCTAATAAGATTTTTGATTTTTTCACATGTGGATGAGGTATTTTCACTTTAACAGGTGTTGATTGACCGGCTACCTGTTTCGATGGATCTATATCATCCGGTATACCAAGAATTATATTCTCATCATTTGGATCTAATGTTAAAATTGATGGTTTTGGTATTGTATTCATATTCTCAGCATCCCAAATAACATCATCCTCCCATTTACCATAAACTAAATCCTCATTCTCAACTGGAAATATTGAATACCATGTATCGTCTTGTTCAACATCTGGACGTGGTTTATTTGCCAACATTTGTGTTTTGGCTTTCATGCCCGGTAGTGGAGGTGCTGGTAATGGTGGCATACGTGCCGAACTTCCCGATAACATCCCACCTTTACCCGGTTGACTGAAAGCTTGAGCTGTACGATTCCCACTACTCGGTACCCAACCGGCGGCATTCGTTTTCGAATTCAATTTTTGTAGAACTTTATGTTTTATATCATTACCATCCCATACAACATCATCTTCCCAATGTAATTGTGTAACCATCAGGAAAGCATCATCTGGGAATTCATCACCTTCTCGTGGTTCTTTTGGTGGTTGTTTTGTTTCATTTCCTTTTTCATCTGTCAGTTGGAAACCATAATTGAAACCATCTCCAGTCTCTGGTACTTCTAACATATCATACCAAATTTGTGCCGGTCCAAAACGCCAATCAGCCACTTTTGGTAAATTATCATCTTTCGATTGTGCTTCCGGTTTATTATCAATTGATGTATTTTCAATTGGTTTCAAAAATTTCTCTTCATCATCACTTTTACATTGTTCAATTGATGGTTGTTCAGCAAAATCAAAAAACCAACCACGATTCTTCCTCGGTTTCTCATCATCCGAATTTGAATCAGTATCATGTTGATCCAATTTCGTTGTACTATCTTTATGTTTACGTTTCTTACGTTTTTTACGTACATTCTTCCATATATTTGGTAAACTACTCGGTTTACCAGGACCAAATAGACGTGAAAAACGCAAAACTTTACCATGACGAAAATCGGGAAATAATTCAGTTACATCAACATCAGCATATTTCGATGGTAGCATTGCTGCTAATGGTGTATCTAACTTTTTTCTATCAGCTTCCTCTTTCAATGCAGATGATTGTTCTTTTGTTGTTGTTGTTGTCGTTGAAGGCGGTGGTATTGGTGGCGGTGGCATTAATTCCTGATCTTTTCTAATTGGTTGTTCATCATCAGCATCATAATTAGTTTCTTGTTTTGTTTCCGGTTCGTCATCATCAGCTAACTCGTTAATATCGGAGAAATCAATAGCAGACGGTGATTTAGTATCGTCTATCAAACAATATTTCAATTATTATTTCTAAAATTTGTAATTGAATCATTGATTACCATCATCGTGATTAGTAGACTCTTCTACATGTTCATCTTTTCTCGTTACAGTATCCTCTTGAGAGTCCAAATCACTATCAGAATCATCTCTAGTAGGACTCTCAACACCGATCATTTCTTTTAAAGTGGAAGCTAAACCCAATCTATAAAATAGAAACATAAAAGTGAATATTGGTGATTGAATCTAATAGGTGAATGACAAACTTTCCAAGATTTGCGAGTTGTTTTTGTGATTCTGAATCGAGAACATCATTCTCCAATTGGCCATACTCATTAACATTACCGAATAAGAAACCTGCTAGGCCAATACCGTCTTCATTTTTATTATAATCGTCATCATCGCTATCACTCATTTTTCATTAATTTTTGCTAAAATTCCAACGAAATATCAACTTTTACTGAAATAAACAAAAATAGGTTAACCTATTGTTGACAAAACGTCAACTGCCCAGTGTCACCAATGTGAGAAAACAAAAACGTATAAATGCAGCTCAACACAAATTTAACTTTGGAGTCATCATATTACACGAGAAAGCTGTTTGATTAATTGTAAATTAATAAATAATTAAGTTTTGTTGATGTTATGCGAATTATTCGACTATAGTTCAATTTGTATTCTCTTCTACAGAGGGTTATATTTAGCTGTGTTTTGAAGCGCCATCTTCGATATACCAATTTTTAGTAAAACGCGCCAAATTCAATTTATCAAAATCCGGATAATTAAAACAAATTGTTGCAACTGTATAATTTATTCATATAAAGCGGTAATTTGTAAATATAAGCAGCACATACAAAATTGAGAGGGTTTTGGCTGTATTCTTTGATAAAACTTCAACAAATATACAATGATTTTTATACAAAATTATGATAAAAACACAACATTGCTAATTATAAGGGGAGTGATTTTTGAAACAATTTAAATGAGATTTAACAAGCAGTTTTCAAGAAGAAAAATATAAAATACAGTTAAACTTAATTTCTATATTGAATAAGAAAAATATTTGCACACCGATTAATCTCAAGATTATATTATAAAATCACATGTTTGTTTTAAACTATTTTTTTCATAATAATAATGCAAATATAATTATTTTTGTGGTGACTATGTCAATTATAACAATAATCATATTTACATTACTTTCGTTAATTATTTTTGGAAGAGTAATTCATTTAGAAGGGTTGTAGTGAACGAAACAAAACATATGTATATAACATTTTTGATAAGGTAATGGATAAGACACAAATTTGTTTGGTGCATCTAATAGCTATAAACAAAACAAAAACAATGTCAGGTAAATATATATATGATATGCTCATGAAAATACTAATAAAATTTAATTGTAATCACTAGTATATAGGTAATGTTTTATTAAATATTGCTTAATTAGAATTATGTTTTTTTTTTTGGCCAATTCGTCAACAACATATCACAGATTCTCTCTACAAAAACAACTATTTAGAAAAAAATGAGCTTTTTAAATAGAAATTGCACAAGTTTCTTAACGATTATAGCAAATGAAATTTTTAAATTAATACAAAACATTACGTATATACTGGTTAAGATAATAATAATAATAACAATAGTGAGATAAACAAACAAACAAAAAAAAGGAATAATTTACATGATCGCTTCGTTCGTAATAATGTCGCTTATAAACTAATATTTTAAAATAATAATAAATAGATACAAAGAATAAAAGTTTAATAGAAAAAAAAATTAATGGAGCATATGGTCTTTCCATGCATTCCGTAAAATCGCCCTAGCTGGACTCAATTCACATGGACTTGGTGTTGGTGGACTAAAACCTTCATCAGCCGATAAGGTCAAATCGTCTTCTTCTTCCGAACTAATCAATTGTTCCAAAGCGGCTGTACCGTGGAAGCTCTGTTGAATAAAAATTGAACAATTATTTTCATAGGGGTTGTTGAAAATCGACAAAAAAAACAACAATTGAAAATAAGCTCTATACAAAATGGCACACATTTGATTAATTAATTCTATTCTTGTTAGTAGTGCATTAGTGATGGAAAGAAATGAGTGCCTTTTCTTTTTTTAAACGTTTAGAAAAATCACAATTCGTGTTAGTGTTATCGTTTTTTTTAGTAAAATCCGTGCTTCAATTTTCCAAACTTACGAAAAGTTAAAGAGTCTCGATAATATGCTTGTAATCAGAATTTGTCTGCCACCATATTATTCAGGATAGTAGTAGTAGTAGTAGTAGTAGTAGTAGGTACCTAGCATAGAAATTTTATTCTCTAATAGTGCACTATAGATATTTCAACTACGATTTCAAAATACAAGAAAAATAAATGATATCTAATTGTGTGTTATTTAATAAAAATATTAAAAACATACTTGTGATCGATGTACAGAACTGGAATGGGACGGGGAACTATCACAGTCTTGATTCGAATGATTGGCCTCAACATTATATGACTGTGTCATGATATTTGTTTGTTTTTTGGCCAATTCTTTACGTTTACCCTCAGCTGCTGCTTTCATTGGATCATAACTTTTTCGTCGTTTCCAATTTTGGAATTCCTTCTCACGACTTGATAACGATGAATTACTACGACCACTAGATTTCTTCACTAAAAATAGAACATTTATAGTTTAATAACCTTCAATAAACACATACAATTGAATCAATTTTAAAACGGTTATTTGGTATAATTGAGGATCTATGCGGGCTTTGTTATAATTTACCTTGATCTTTTTTGGTATTTTTCGATGTTGTATTACCACTTGGTGGTTTCCCGGATCTAGTGCTAAAACGTCCACTATCTGTCCTCGAAAATACCGGATTTTTCGGTGTTGTTGTTTTTGATAAATTATTGCTATTACCACCACCACCACCACCGGGTGTAGTTTGAATTTTTGGCACATTCTTTATTGTTAAATCATTTCGAATAGGTGATGGTGTTGTAGCTGTTGGTTTTTTCGTTATATTCAATAAATATCTACTTTGTACCTCGTTCGTTTTGATTGGTTTACGATCAACAGAAATTGCACGTTCTGCACGAATTTCTGTTGTTGGGAATTTTCGACGCATCTCCGGTGTATTTGGACATTTTGCTGCTATTGTTGTTGTTGTTGTTGTATCATCTAAACGTCCACGACGTAAACTAAACGCTCGATTATATCGTGTATTTGTTAATAAACTTAAATCTTTCTTTTTCGTTAATTGTTTATCAAAATCTTCTTCACTACTTGTATCTGTATCACCATATTGATTACGATCAATTTTCAAATGATGTTGTTGTAATTGATCCGAATTGATACTTGAACGTCTTAATAATAGATAATTTGGTTTGATATTAGCTGTTGATGCTGATCGTTGGATTGATGTTGTTGTTGTTCTTGAGAAATTTGGTGAATTTTTCAAATTTGTCTCTTTCTGTTGTTGTTGATTTGTAGATAAATTGGTATTTTTCGCTTTTGTTGAGAAACTACTAGATCTACGTATTGGACTATTATTTGGTGAATTTTGTATTTTATGCATAAATTGTTGTTGATTATATTGATTAAACATATTTGTTGTTTGATCAATAGTTTGTAAATTTTTTAAATGGAAATGTTCAAGTTTATTTGATATTTTATCATCAAGTGAATTATGTCTTGTATGTACTGTTCTTTGTTTATTTAATAAATTATTTAATTTTTTATTATTAACATCTTGATGATCATCATCATTATTATCATCATGATCACTATCTAAACTTAAATGTTGTTTTAATGTATTTATACAATTTTGTGTTGATTTTAAATATGATTCAGTTTCTAAACTACTATCAGATAAATCAATATTTAAACAATTCCTAGATCTTGGTCGTGTTATTGTATGTATTGGACTTGGTATTTTTGTTGGTGATAATTTACCATTTGTTGTTGATATTGGTGGTGGTGGTAATGGTGGTAAATTTGTTATTTTATTCAAATTATTCTCATTATTATCATTTGTATGTTTAACACTAATAGATTGCACATTAATAATATTTGTTGTTAATTTTTTATTTTTAATTAATTGATTCGTTTCAAATTGTTGTTGATCGCCAATATAAGCTTCTACATGTATTTCAGATTGTGTTAAACTCTTTTTACGTCTATTCATATCATTATCATCATTATTATCGGTGTTTTTTGTACGAAAAGCACCACTTGATGTTACCGATATAACACTACCTTGATCTACTAATTGATCTAAACCGTTATTTTTCGATTTTGGACTAGGAAATATAATTCTAGTAAATGTTTTATTTAAATCATCACCATCATCATCATTATTATCATTATGTTGTTTATTATTATTATCAAGACTTTCAGTTATTGATAGATTTTGTGTTGGTGATAATATCGGTGATAATAATTTATGATTTATTTTCTGTTGTTGTTGTTGTTGTTTTAATAGAGTTGTTGTTGTTAATGTATCATTTTTTCTAATATTCTCCTCTTCAGTTTCTTTAACATTATACAGACTTTTTATATAATCTTCAGTTTTCTTCATAACAGAGACTTGTTCGATTTTAAATTCAGCATCAATACTCATACGTGCCTTCTGTTCTTCAGAATAATTATCAGCATCTAGTGTATAAGTGCCTGCATCACTTACAGTATCCGATTTCTTATCAAAATCGAATTCTGTACCATCAATGAATTGTTCATCATCTAATTGATTATTATTATTATTATTATTATTGTAATTACCACCATTCATTGGACTAGATTGTTGTGGTGGTGGTGGTGGTGATACTTTGTGATTATTGTAACCATTTGTAGGTAATACTTTTGGACTAAATGGACTAATTAGATCTAATTCAGGACTTGATACGTCTTTCAATTCAATCACTGGTGTTTCTAAATTGAATAAACAACCAGCATTTGGAAATGATTGCGACATTTTATCACTAAATGTATTCTTTAATGTTAATGATAGTTCTGAACGTTTAGAATGTTTATTATTATTATTATTATTGTTGTTGTTATTATTATGATTATTTGTTGTTGTAGATTTGTCATCTGATGATAGATAACCATCAGATTGGAAATTCGATTTTCTTGGTAAATTACCAGTTGATGGATGTTTCTTATTTGTTATGATGCTACAATTACTACCACTACCAGATGATGGTGGTTCATCAATTTTCGATAAAGATTGCCCACGACGATGTTTCTTTTGGAATTTCTCCACTAAACTCTTATGTCTTTGTGTATCTATTTGTTTGCCATCACTGAAATCAACAGTAAATGCTAATGGTTTCGGTGATTCTGGTACATTTGCAATTGTTTCCAATTTTTCGTTGTTTTCGTCCATTTTTGTTGTTAGCTAAAAATATAACGAATCTTTGCTAAATTTGCTCTATTCGTAACAATTCGTAACTTACTTATTTATTTGTGTTTTACGCCTAATTCTAGTTGGTTGTTTTTTTTTTTTTAAATTAGTAAAATTGCACACATTCCTTATGTTTTTGAGATCTGAACGTTTTCTGTAGTTGAAGAATTTTGGCGATAATTTCCAAATAAAAACCACGAATTTTGATTAAAACACAATCTTTCTACATTTTTTTTATTTTTCGTGTGTTGTTTGTTGTTCCCTTCTTTTTTTATTATTTTTTTTTGGGCGAATTTTAGGTGCGGACAACGAAAAATCTTTCACTCACTCACGCACACACATACACATATGATGTGACGTTTCTCTTGTTGCGATTACTGACTCATCACGTTTACACACGACATTCAATTGTATGTTGTTGGTGTATTGTTGGTGTGATGATGGGGGATTTAAAATTAGAATGGAACATTTCAGGGACGAATTCGGCAAGATTTACAATGCTTTGTTTTTTTCGTTTTGCTGAAAAAATTTCATTTTCATTACAATAAATTTGAAGAGATTTTGAAAAATGTGTAAACGTACTCAATTTGAAAGTGACAGACAATTAACATAGTTGCCAGATCGTTTTCAATTGATTTGAAAAGTTTCCAATTTCAATGAGAAATCTACGCAAATAATCATTTATAATTCGATAATTTGTCCTGTACGCTAACTATTTACCAGATTTTGTGCAATATTTGTCGAAAATTGCAATATTTTTTGTTTATATTCTGATAGGAACTCTCTAATTGGATGATAAATTTGCAAATGTGGCTACAACAGCAAATTATTGGCGGAATAATTTAAATATATTTAAAAACAATTCAAATTTCACAAAACAATTATTATCAGTGGATAAATATAAATATTTTTGTTTTGCTTTAATGATGTAACGAGAGAGTAGATAGATTTAATTGAAAAACTTTCAAGTATACCTCCACTTGTATGTTTTAAATATAGAATAAGCGTATGGCTTCCATTATTAAAGAAAAAGTTATAATAAATTAATTAATTAGTTATTAATTCTGCTCATATAATTTTGAAAATGAATCATTTAGAAATACTTTTACTAAATTTAGACAAGTTGTCTGTGTTAACAATAGAATGAGGACAAGTTCAATCATATTTTAGAAGAATTAATGGTTTCATTATTAATTTCAATTTTAGATTTAGAGAAATTTTTTGTAAAGCAAAAGAAAGTGTTTTATTGTAGTTTTTGCTAGTTAAAAATTGGAGAAAAATTAATTAAATTTTCACAATACTATAAATATAACAATTCTCTTTATTTTGTGGTTGTAGTTGTTGTTGTTGTTGTTGTTTTAAATAAGCAAATAAATGAAAGAGAAACTAGAACTTCCGTATCTTTTCTTCGATTATTTATTGTGTAATGTTTCTAATGACTTGTTTTTCATCTATTTGTAATTCGTATTATTGTTGTAAACTAAAAATTAGAAACTATAACGTGCAGATACCGTAAATTTGCTCAATCAATTCGTATATCCTTTACTATTGTCTTAAAAATTCACAGATCAAAATGATAAATTATTAATTAAATAAATAATTAATTAATTAAATAGGGGCGACATGTTTTACAACTATTTTTTATCAATTTTTATGCCGTTACTTTTATCAAATACAAGTCCATTCACCTGATGTGTTTGGTATTTCAAAAACTAATATTATGACACACATAAAATAGTGACGATGATGATGGTTTTAATGAGGAATTTGACCCCGATTATTCAAAAATAAATAAAATTTACATTATCGCTCAATTTTGAAATTAGGCGCGCTTTTTCAAAAACTGCAACGTTGCCGTATTTGTCTTGTAGCTTTATTTTAAAAATAACAAAATATTGGAGTAATTATAATAATTTTTTTGGCACAGTATGATAAAACTAATGCAGAATAATACAGCTTTTGTATCTGTATTTATTTTGGTATAGATGCTTTATTTTTATTTGCAATGGAAAATTAGATATGGTTGGTTTTAATTAGGCGCGAAATTCGAATGGATCCTGAATTATAAGGTGTAAAACAACAAAAACAACAATGAGCCGTAAATCTTTTTAATTGTCAATTATGTGTTTAACAAAAAGACATAAAATAGAATGATTTGTTTTTTATTAAACAAAATTGTCCGCATTTTTTTTGTGTTTCAAAATTTAACAGCAAATAGCTTATTATTATCATATTTTTTTCAGTATACCATTTTGCTTTTTTTTGTATTTTATATCAATTTACACAGGCACTTGCAAAATGCATTAAAATGAAGTAAATTCGCAATAATTTTCAACATCGTTACATTGTTTTTTATTATTATTATTAATATTTCGAGTTTGTTTAAAAAGACTATATGTTTATTATTGTTGCAAGAAGCGACAAACATTATAAATATTGTTATATAACAACATATTGTTTGTTTGTGATAATTAAAAATTATAATAATTACAGTATCATTTCAACCAGAGAAAAACAACAAGTTATATAAAATCATTTACAAATAAATTAAAAACAATTGTTTAAAATCATCCAATTTATAGAAAAAAAAATATATCAATAAAACAATAAAATTGTGCTTCATAATTTCTAAACTACCCGTTTAAACGACACATTTTACATATAAAAAAAGAAAACAAAAATAATTGAAGAGTAGTTCATAACATTCGAATATTCTTGTCTGTATATGGATTGGTGATGTAAGACCTGAAACACATCAGAGATCATCATTTCATTGAAAAATCACCACAACAACAACAATAACAGCATAGAGCAGATAAAATCAAAATCAATAGAATAAATAAAACTAAAAAAAATATATAGCGAAGCTCATCACACATCATCAGCCGCTTACCATAAGTATAATTATTCACTCAGAACCGGTAGCATGGACCCATTTTTTTAAATTTAATAAATACATTATTATTAAGATTGATATTAGAATTAGAAATACTTACAATTCGATATTATGGATAGTTGATGTTGGACAATTATCATTAACTTTAACATGGCAATGTTTATGACATTTCAGCAAACAATCCCGACATTCATACCCTTGTTTCCCAATTCTTCGTGTTATATTCTTACCACAAACTTGACAAGTTACACTCCTATAAACATACGAATTTATTAGTTTGTTTGTAATTATTGTAAATTAACGAATTTACCCTGATAAGTGTCGTGCAATAAAGGTGTGATCATTGAAAATATGCAATTTAACACCCTTTTTCCTCCATTTGGATTTCTGTGCTAACGATAATGGTACTAGATAATGTTTTTTAATGCCATTTTCTAATGTTTCTAATACTAAAGTACTAGCTTCATTTATATAAGTCCTTGTTGATGCACTACTCAAACCAGATGCTTCAGATAAACTTGATCGTCTTGATGTTTCATCAATTGACCGTTGGCCAGGAACATTCAACCGATAACCTGGTGGTAGTTTAATTTGTTTTTTTTTCATAAGAAATTAAGTGAATTTGGGACGACTTACCATCATCACCACGATTCCGATCAGCCGACACGGATCGATTCAATGAATCATCTCTAGCATTATTCTCATCTGGACCGACTGATTTGGAACGATTCTTTGATTTACCTAAACGTCTCTTGATTGTACCGAAGAAATCACGCCGTTTCCTAGGTCGGCCACGATTCTCCGCTATCTCTGTGGTAGGTGATGGTAGTGTTCTTTGCGATTGTAAAGTACCACTATTGGAGTAATCCCCGGACTATTTGAAAAAGCATTTTAGTACTAGGCTTTTTTTACAAATAATAAGAAAAGAAGAAGAAAACTAAGCATTAAGTTTGTAGGAGAAAAGCCAAACCTTTAAAGCTTCATTTTCTGCAATTTCACTATTATCAGCAATATTTCCATTCTCTGTAGTAATAGCGGTATCATCGTTAGTTTCTGGTTCGTTTTTTTCAAATCGTTCAATCTCTTTCCAAGTACCATCACTCAAAGCAACCTAAGTTAGTATGAAACAAAACAAAAACAACAGAAAAACACACAATTTTTTTGGTTAAATCAAACGCAAAAACGCAAATAGTGTTAGTTTGATAATATTTGCTTACCTTCACTAGCCTTTGGGACGGTTGCTGAAAATACCGAAAGAAACAAATCGTTTTGTAATTTTATGATAAAACAAAATTATATAGAAACTTACTCTTTGGACACTATGAATAACTAATGTATTCTTATCAGGATGCATACTATAACGATTCTTATCATAATCATTATAATGGTTACCATTCATTTGATTCTCTGCAAATCAAATTAATTAATCACAAAATTATGTTGGTGCAACGAATTTACCATTATGACGGAAAGTTGGGGACGATGGTGATTTCGGACTAGACGACGGTGATACTCGGATCGTTTCTTTGATTTTATAAGGGTGACTACTGCCGATATTTGGTATATCAGCACCCTCAATGAACAAGAACTACAATAAGAGAAACATTAGTAATGTATATTTTTTTGTCCCAAAAAAAAAAATACCTCAACAGTGAGAGTTCCAGAGACTTGATCACTCTCATATGGACGACTTTGTAATGAAATAATCTGTCTTTGTGATGGATTTATTACTAATTCATCAACACCAACAATAGCTAACCCAAGAAATCTAAACGGTTTTGTTGAATGATCGTAAACTTCAAGTAAAACTTCTGCTGTATTCGGTGATAGATCACTACAATTTTATTTTGATAAATTTATAATCTGTGAAATCATAAAAGACTTACAATAGGAAATGTTCATCCCATACAGGACAATCTGTATTCTTTTGTACTGAAGTCTGGTGTTTCTGTGGTGGTTCATCAATTTCAACAACACAAAATGGCTCAGTACAACCCTGATTTGCACCTAATTCAGATGCACGCAACACTTTAACTAACAATCGTTTATCACCAGGAATTTGTGATGCATTCGTTGAATAATGATGTTCTTGTTGTTGTTGATGATTTGGTGTTGATGTAAACGCATTTGACATACTATCATAATGTACAGGTAGAAAATGTGATGGTGTTGTTGCAACATGCCGTATTAATCTTGGACAAGTTGGATATTGAGCTAAATTCAAATGTACTTCAGTATTACGTAATGAATTTAATACAATTTCAGATATCACTTCTTGTAATTGACTTTCATCAAGATTATTTTTAATTGTACCAACTGGTGCTAATGCAATTTTAATTTCAGGCCAACCATCACATTTAACACTAGCTTGTAATTTTTCTGATACACAAAATATATTCAATCTAGCTCTAAAACGATTTATATTAACACGATAATGGGATGTTTCAAGTTTGTCACTTTTTTGACGGAAACTCTTCAGCTGAAATGCTGGTGTTGCCTCACAGTCGCATGTAATTGTCTGTAAAACAAATAGAGATAAAAAGCCATCCTTAACCCTATGGGCTAACTAATAGCTCTATTAGTATTTTTTAATAATTGTTTGATTCAATGTGATTAGGGCGCTCAAATTTGTTGCAACCTGACCTGCTTACATTTTATTATAAACATTTGGTTTTTAGAATTTTAGCAAACAAACCCAAATTAAATATTTGTTATTAATGTAAACAAACAATTTTTGAATCAAAATAAACTGTGAGAAATATAGGTTTATAGTAAGAAAAATTAGTGTTTTTTAAACGAAACGGAAATTTCCTATCTCATCAGTAAAGTATAAATTAAGAATTGTTAATTTTAAACTGTTTAGTGTTGATATAACGCATATTGGATATTCTAGGCAAGTTTCGATCTCTATCTCTATTTTAAGCGAAATTACATATACCGACTGTGATTACAGTAAGTCTAAACAGTGTAGTAGACGGGGTAGTGCATTTGTCGCAGATGAATCATGGTGAGAGCGCAGCTTCCACTGTCTGCATATAATTACGACTCTGTGCCTTAATTCTGTTTACTAGAATCACTTTTTGGCACTGAATGAATTTATTTAGTTTCACTTATTCTTAGATCGTTATGCTTCCTTTCCTAAATCTCGGCTTAAGGTCAGCCTTGCCTCAAATAAAACTCACATTCGTTGAAGATAAGACTTATGAATAAACGGAATGTCCGGCAGAATAACATGAGTCTATTATTCAAGCAGTTTAAAGCTACTTTAAGTTAAGGTCGGTCGGTGGAGAATCGCCAGTTCTAGTCTATGGGTGTCCACAATGGCGGGGCAACTAAATGAAGTTTGAACCGTGCAGCATTATAGTTCGATTAATCTCCTACTATTTGTTTTTTATTATCCAAGTTAAAGCCCAAAATGATAAACTGTAAGGAATAAGCTTAAATAATTCACTTCTTTGGAAATAATGATAAAAAAAATAGAGATTGAGATCACAACTTTGTGAGAATACCGCTGACTATTTACATACAATAGAACTGTTAGTTAATTAATTATTAAAACTATGATTTCAACTGTATTCTGTTTGAATTAGTATTTTTATAGAAAAAACTATAGCAACAATAGAATTAAAGCTATTGTAGTCATCCATCAATGATTTAACAGTCACCAACTGTTCATCAAACTATGAAAAACCAACAATCACTTAAACCTCCTAACATTTTATTCAATTATTATCAAAAGTTGTTGAGCGTAAATAAAAATAATTAACTTTCAAATGATGAAAGTAATTATTTCATTTTTTTTTTATTTAGGTTGTTGTACAATTTTATAGCAAACAACTTTGAAAGCATAATAGTAACCTTCACATTTCAATAGACCTTGTTCCTATTTTACCATTTCAGTAATAGTAATAACAATAATAATAATAATAATAAT
>JAZBGY010000472.1:18374-59128 GCA_037414755.1 Lydus trimaculatus | reverse complement strand
ACATCTGTTATACCAGATTTTTGTTAGTTTACAACACTATTATATTTATTTTGCGGTTTGTAGTGAATCTAGTAGTGGATGCGGTACCATAAATCAAAATTTTTCACCACCCGAAGGAGATTTTTGCTGTAAAAGGGGTTGCATATTTTCGATTTTTTATATCAAATTTATAGGAAATCTGGAGGGTTTGATAAAAAACGACGAATATAGCCGCCTAGATAATTGAGCTGTCTTTCTAATGATTACCAATTTGACACAAATTGTCCAAAAAAGCGAAAACCGTTTCAACAGTTTTTTTGTGATAAAAAATTAATCATTCGTTTTTTTCGAAAAAAAATTATTTGGCCCAATAGACCAAAACATAATACATCAATTACAGAAGAGAGCCAGACATTACCTCGTTCCATAAAGCCAAAAAAACGAATTTCGTTTGCCATAAGATGTCTATAGGCACTACTATTGGTATACAAGACACTTAACATTTTATCTTTTATTTTCATCAGTTTAATGAGAGCTGCTGTTTGTTTTTTCTTTTAAAAAATTTATTCATTTTCGGATTAACCGCCCATAGCTCCGGTATCTACCGAATAGGCCGGTTAAGAGTGGGAGCCTACCATGATACAAATTATAAACAATATAATTTATTTCCAGTGGTACAAATCTTGGTAAAACCAGAAAGAAAGTAAAAAATCTAATTTTTGAAATTCCAAAACACGAAGAAGCTCCTTGGGTATTAAAACCGGGATTAAATAGTTCAAATAGTGAAGAGGTTCCAACAGAAACTACCGATTCAGATGTAACATCACAACTTTCTCAAAATGATCAAAACACTCTCGATAACAATGAAAAAACAGCTAAAACCGATGAGTCCAAAGAGGATAATAATAGTCGACCTAAAGATATTACAGAGAAAATTAATATTGAACAAAATTTAGATTTATTTAAAGCTGTATTTTTGAGTAGCGATGAAGAATCTGAAACAGAAGACAAAGAAACTGTTAAAGAAACAAATACACAAAACAACCCCAATGATGATGATAATGATGAAATGAAAACAAATCTATTATCAGATGATTTATTACCGAAAATCAAACCAATTAAAGATCGTATCTTATCAGATGTTGATTTTTCAATATTCAATAATAAACCCATAGTTGAGAGTACTGAAAAAACGAAAGTACAAGAAATTGTAAATAAAACAGAAGAATTAGATCCAAATTTGTATGGACCTAAATTACCAGATAAAACTTCATTAAATAAACAAAATCAAAGTAAGAATATAACCACATCAGAACTTAACAATGATAGTGATGATGAATGGGTAGAAAAGGATGATTTGGAACATAAAAATAAAAGTCATAAGAAAAAACATAAAAAACACAGTCACAAGAAGCACAAAAAGAAAAAACGTTGAATGTAATGCAGGCATTTTGTATTAATAATATTTATAAGAAAAATAATGTATAAAGAACGTTTTTTTTTTTTAATACTAAACATAATAGACCTAATAAAGAAAGAATTAAGCAATAAATTGTTGTATTTTTTCCGATAAATAAGAGTTATATTCCTCATAATTGATTGGATCCACTTTAATAGCTACAGTCTTCAAACGTGCCTCATCCTAGAATTACGAAAACAACAAAGAATTATTTATAAAATGAATATTTTACAAAATTTTACATTATAAGTTTCCATCTTTGAGCGACATTTGAAGATGAACTGTTTAAAATTAGCCGTTTCGAATATTTTAATTGCAGTTTCTGGATCATTCTCTAAAGCTTGACCAACTTCTTGAGCGGTCTTACCTAAAATCTTCTCAGCTTCAGAACTAAATAAAGTCATCCATTGATTACCAGTCCAATCACCAACATTCATCTGTAAAATTCAGTTTTATTTGATTATTTTTAAAAGAATTATCAATAAAAAACTTAGACTTACACTGACGAGAAGGCGATATTTAAAATTGGGATATTCTTGATTACATTTCTCACAACGGTACATATCATTTTCTAAATCAATAACTTTTTTATTACACTCCTCACGTGGACATGATTTATAAACAGCATTTTCTGAACGTATCAATAATATCGTACCCATTATTTGATAATAATCACCACGTTCTGATTGTCCTAAACCTTGATCTTGTACTTCTTGGAATGTCATCCATGGTGTTGATAAATTACCAACACCAGTTTTAGCACTAATATTACTAACATCAACACAAGATCCTTCACGATCATACCAACCTTTTAAACGATGACATTCCGGTATATCTGGATTAATTTTAATTAAACTTGTCATTGCTGTAGCTAGATTTTTACCACCACCAAATTCACCAACTTTGGCACTTTTTATAACAATAACTGGATTATTTGTACCATCAAAAGTTTCCGCTTGAGTACCCCATAAAGTTAATGATACCTAAAAAATTATATTCATTTTTATTTGGAAAAAAAAAGATTGTTTATTAATAATTACTGCTAATTTTGATTGATCTACAAGTATCACTTCTTTTTTCTTTAATTCACGACCGGTACTTCTTGCTACAAATGTTTGTAAATCGGAGACGGATTTACAAACACCAATTACATCTAGAATTTTTTTTTTTTTTTAGTAAGTGAAGAATTATAAGTAAAAATAATTAGAAATCTATTTACCAACAACAGTTCCAACTTCTGTTGTTGCTATTTTATCAATTGCTGTAAAATCATATTTGGTTTGTGGTATTTGAGAATCGTCATTAAGGCATTCTTCAATAATTGTATCACTGACCATTGTCATTTCATAATCATTTTTGATTGTACTGAACTGTTTGTTAGCTGGTTTCAATTGGCATTTACTGATGTAATAAACTTTATCCACCTTAAATATGATGAATTTAGTTATGTGTAAAAAAAAGGCCGACATAGAGAGATTCTGTCTTATCTATCGTTTTGTATGAACAGTAAGCCATTGTAATAAAAGACAGGATCATCGTGAATTTGTATCTAACCAGTATGTCGACACTGGGTGATCTAAAAATCGTACATACTTCAAAGTACTAACTGTGCAGTACAAGTAGCAACTGGAATAAAATAAACATGTGCGGTACTAGAAATTAAATGGGTACTACATGAGCTGCACAGGAAAGTAAAGAAATGCCTATTGTTTTATTTTTATTAACTCAACTTTATCACCAGATGTGATCATTTGTCTTACACACGTAATTACGATGAATTCCAAAATCTTCGGCTACAGTATTTTGGAATCCCAAGTTACTGAGGTATCGGAACTACACTTTGATTTGTTTTCTGGGTAACAATGTATTGCTCTGAGCTAAAAAATAATTTGTTAAACAAACTATTTTTGGACTATCAAAGCTCAAAAGGAGTGTCCATTTATCAAGATTAATATCAGTTTATTTTTGGTACTTTTTTTCAGTACATAATCGTATGAGAGCCACCATCTCTTTACAAAGAAGTTTAGTAAATAGTTACCTTAAAAAATAACGAGTACCTACTACTTCCAAATACTCTCAACTACATTTTATTCACACCTTTTAAGTAAGTCCGTAGTATGGCAGAAAGAATAAAATAACAGCGGAAAGACGGCATGGACCAAGACACTCATACGAAATGTCACAAAGTGGGTTACACTAAAGCATAAAAATCTAAATTATTATTTAACTCAGCTATCATGGAGCCTAGCACCATGGATGGCAAGATTTAGATTTAGATTATAGGGGTCGTTTGGCCATGTAGCCTTCCTGAACTGCGACCACAGCTGATCTATTGTTATTAACCCTGCATCTATTGATATCCCAGGAAAGATATCTTTTTAGCGAAGCTAACTATCTCTCTGGGAGACTTCTTTGCCACTTCAGCAGGTGATAGGATCACACTGCCTAGGCTAACGAGTTTTATGCGGGCCAAGGCGTCACATTTGCATAATATGCGTTCGGAGGTTTCATTGTCCGATTCACATAATCTACATCTCTCACTGTCAGCTTTGCCCAGTTTTTTGAGATGGTATCTCACTGGGCAGTGCCCAGTTAAGAGTCCCGTTACCAGTCTTAGTTCGTTCCTACTTAGGTCGAGAAGCTTTCTAGCATTCTGAGGCAAATAGTCAATAAACATTTTTGCCTGTCGCATTCCTGGACATTGTCTCCAATGGAGCATTTTCCTGCTCCATTCCCACGCATAGATTTCCTGCCTTCTGTGGGGCTTGGCTAGCCCACAGAATGGCTCCGGACCTATGAGTGGAGCCATGGCACCTGCTCTCGCAAGGTCGTCGGCTATTTCGTTGCCAGCAAGTCCCTGATGCCCTGGCACCCATGGATGGCAAGATACTATTGAACACTAATCGGACAAGAGAAAACCTATATAGTAAATATTGTTACATAATCAAGAAAACTGGAATACTATAAGTGAGATGTGAAGGGGCATATAGAGGAGAGAGATGCAAGAAAGCAGTGAGGCTCTGTAGCCTGATGTTATGCCTCACGGGAGTTCCCGTGATAATAGAGAGGACGAGGAGTTTTAGTGGGTATGCCCAAAGGAAGTCCCACACCCCCAGTTAGTACTGAGTCATCTAGGGTCTATAAAAGATCTCGTCACTTCTCGAAAAAAAAAAACAAGTAATTTCATAGTATGAGCTACATCTTCTGGAAAACTAAAACACTTACTTCGACAGTCAGCTAAGAAAATACAACATGTATTTTATACATTCAAATGCGTGTATCTGCTACAAATTGAGGTAATAAGTTATATTCTATTGGAAAGCTAAAAGGTCCAAAATTGCAAAAAAAGTAGACAGAGGCTATAAGTGCAAATTGTATGGGGGGGTGTCGTGGAAGGCGTTTTCAGTTTTAGGCGTTTGTAACGTACGACCAATGTATCCAAACCATACAAGTGAGGGTATTTTTTCTATTCAAAAAATTTGCATATGAAACGCATACAGAATCAAAACCAACGAAAATGAACAAAGAAGAGTGTAACAAATCCCAAAAGTTGAAACTCACCGCTGTAAAATGAAAAAAAGTCAATAACGAAAAAATATAAACTACAGAGTGTGACAGTAGTTTCATCTTTCTACTCGAACCCCACGTTCAGACGTTTTAAATTATGCCATTATCTGTAGGGTATGCGCCACCCTTACGAGGTGGAAACTCCCGATTTTGATGATTGTTGGTATATAGATAGAGAAACCCATTCTAAGGGACACGTGATTTGCCGTTCGTGCCCGTTTGTAAGTTTAACGGAAATAATGGTGGTTGAAGTTCACCCTGCAAAATAAGTTTATCCCAAATATCTCGAAAACGGCTTAATATTTTTTGACGATTCAAACACTAGATAATAGCGATACATAAAAGCTATTATGCTGCGTAAACCAATTTTCAATGACCTATTTGAGGGTGAAACTATAAGCAAATATAAGTCATTTTTTTGGGTTTTTTACACTTTTCTACCCTATGGCCAACTTTACGAACCTGGTTATTTTGTGTTAGAACAGCAAATTCAAAAATAAAAGTTACCTGTTTTTGGAATTTTTCATATATTTGATAATTAGGGGTGGAATACATATTTAGGGATGAAGGTTAATTATTAAATATATGAAAAATTCCAAAAACAGGTAACTTGAATTTTTGAAGTTGCTGTTCTTACATAAAATTCCAGGTTCATATATTTGGCCATAAGGTAGAAAAGGGTAAAAAACCCGAAAAAATGACATATATTTGCTTATAGCTTCACCCTTAAATGAGCCATTGAAAATTGGTTCATGTAGTATTATAGCCCTTGGGTGTCACTATTATTTAGTGTTTAAATTGTCCAAAAATATTAAGCCGTTTTCGAGATATTTCGCAAAAACTGATTTTGCAACCCCCAATTTTTCCCTTAAACTTGCGAACGGGCACGAACGGCAAAACACGTGTCCCTTAGAATGAGTTTCTCTATCTATATACCAAAAATCCTCAAAATCGGGAGTTTCCACCTCGTAAAGTTTACTCGTTAGACAGACTTTTGAATACCGTCTCTTCCTGTTGTTGTTATCAAAATTCAATAATGAACAAAAAATGTTTCTGTACTTTACAAAATTTTGAAGGAAGGAAAAAGAGCAAAAGCAAACCCTTTCAATTGTGATAAACTGTAGTTTTGCTGCCTTTAAGAGATGTTTAAGTACGAGCAACGCCTTTGACTATGTGGAAGTGACTTTGATCTACCTGTAGAAGAGTGTTTGCTAGCAAAGACGACTCCTGTGGTTCACTTTTGTTGCAGATGGTGCAAAGTATATACGAAACATACCATCGTCAATGAGAACATTTTGTTATCATTAACCCAACGAATAATTGAGATTATATTTGCTATAAGTTCGGAATACAGTTTCTAGACGGAGAAGGAAACTTTCCGGATAATTTGAACCAAACGATAGATAAATACAAGAATTTATGTCTGCCGTTCTGGAATCCAAATAATTACCTCTAGAATATCGTAGAATTTATCAACTGAATCCCGAAATGCTGTACAACGTATTTCACCACTTTCATCAACCAAATCAATACTAAACAATTTACCTTCACCTCTTGAATTCGACCATGTACGTATATTTGATTTATTTGTAATTCTAGCTTTAATCACCCACTTATTATGGTATGGACTTAAACTCGATATAGGACTGATTATTTGATTATCAAAACTAACATTAGTACTTGAACGATTTGTACTGTTGGTTGATTCATTCGTTGATGAAATTGTTGAAGTACCATTTCGTGAAATTGTCGGTTTTGCCGTACTAGTATTAGTTGTTGTTGTTGTATTTGATGATAAATTATCTGATGTTAATTGTGTTGGTTTACCAATAACACTACCAACTTCATCACCATCAGCGATAATATCTAAATCTAAGATTAATAAAACTCTCCTAAAATTGAAACGAATTAATTAACAAATTAATACAATTAATTGTATACTAATTACGTATCCTTCTTCTCATTATTATTGATAACACTTGTAATATAACGTTTCAATTTGATTACTGTATTGTTTTTTATACCACCAGAACCGACCTTATCATTGATTTGTGTTGTTAACATTGCAAAAGATATCGAATTCTGACCATCAGATAATAAGATACGATAACGTTCTTTATCCGGTGTACCGGAATTAATCTTTTTACTACCCAAAACTTGCATAATAGGGTTAGGAATATCACCACCTCGCATTATTGTCTAATAATACATAAAAAAAATTAAAAGATTACAATTATTTTTAATTATTATAACATTTACCTGAAGCGAGCCTTCAGTTAGTTGATAGGATTTGGACATTTTTACATAAATTCAACAAAAAACAACACAAAACGAGAATGAAAAAAGTTGATAATATCATTTGGCGCAATTCTGTTGACAAGCAAAAACAAATGCCGCCGTTTCATTACTACCAACATAAATATGTCACTAAACATTACATACGTCTCTTATTTGTGATGATTTTAGACATAATTGATTTCTAACTACAATATTTTGTAGGAGTAATCAATCTGAGAACAATTTATTGCGAATTATTATTGAAAAATACGTAAATTATTCTTAAGAAACAATCATTAAGTTGGCGATATTGGTTACGTTAAAATTTACAAAAACCGATCTAAATGTAGCTCTAAGTTTGTATTTCCGTTAGATACTCCGCGCGTTTTTTTGAAACTCACCGAATTGGGAAGTGCGAATTCAACAATTAATTAACACATAGAAGACGTTTATTATTTAATGATGACAACAATTAAATCTATTAAAATTTATGATTGGCTATTAGTTTTCCTAGGGGACAACACCATACTTCTAGGATTAAAAGTATCACAGGGTAAATCATTTTTCTTATGCATCCGTCTGGCATGTGATCGTAAATTATCTCTTCTGGCTGATCGATAATTACAAAATGGACATAAATGCGGCTTCTCACCTGTATGCATACGTCTATGTTGTATAAGCTGTAATAATCATTTATTGTTTAAACATAATTAATTATATACAATTTAATTCGGTTTTTAAATCATACCTTCTTCAATTGTAGACTTTTAAATTTACAAATATCACAACAGAAATGTTTATCTTGTCGATGTTTATTCATATGTAACGATAATAATTCTTGATTTTTACGATCTTTACCGCAAATTGGACAGGATAATGCGTGATTGGTGGTGTTTGTTTTTTGAACATCACCAGATTCACACCAACGTATATGACGAAGGAATGCTTTTTCAATGGTGCAAGTATACGAACATTGTTCGCAACGATATTCCTCTTTTAAATATCTAAAAGTCTTTATTTATTATTAAAGGTAGTATTAGTGGGAATCGATATTAACCTTACTCGTTGTATTGATTGTTTCTTTTCTACATCTTTCTCCACCACCTCCTCATCATCTTCATTATTCTCCTTTTGTTCTATAACGTAATTATCTTGATTATAACCATTATCATCATCATCATCACCACCATCATCATCATCTTGTAATTGTACACAATCTGAATTTAAAGATGAATTCGTATCTGTATCAGTTGATGTAATAAAAGGTGTTGTGATAATTTGTACGTTTGGTACTAATGAGATTGTTGATGGAATACAAATTGTTGAATTTAGAAATTGATTCCAAAATTCCATTATTCTCACATCTTATTCTCTTTTTTATTGTTTTACCAATGTTTATGTAATATTGGTCGAATTGTTTTTGAAATTAAATGGAAACATTTTTATTTATTAAATGTGTATAGGTATTGAATAAGGCCAATTCACAACTAGGAAAAATCTTCACAATTGCGCGATTGTATATAAGGGATGCGCGTTATCGGAAAATTAGATAAATAAAAACAAAATTTGGCGGTATTTATAGATCATTTATTTTGATATGTAATGGTGATAAGAAAAAGTCAATGGTGGAATTTGTAGTTTTTTACTTGAATCGATATTGTGTATTTATAATTTTTATTACAAGTTGTATGGAGTTTTTTTTGGTTTTTTGGTTTTTTTGGTTTTGAATACATGAAAATATATGCAAACATATAAGAAACACACAATTTTGAACATATTATTTATAAAAAATAAGTTAAATAGTGTTAAAAAGAGAGAGAGAGAGATAGAGAGCATTAACAATGAATTTGTTTACATCACAACTTAAAACTGTATAGACCAGGAAAAGTAGACGTGAAAATATCAAAGATAGGAAATTACAGGCCGGGTTTTTCGTGTACAGATTTCTATGGGGGTTCCAAATAATATTAGAGAGTTTCTCATTGACCTGATGATTGTTTCGTCAATTATTTGGGGGTAAAACCGTATCAAAAGTAGTTTATTTGTTAATATCTCAAAAACGGTTCTGTTCGAAAAGAAACATTTAGAAGTAATTTGTGTAGATGAGAAAATTTGCTACAAAAATGGTATGAATGGTTTTTTTCATAAGGTACGAGGGATACCACAATAACAAAAACGCGTCTGGTACTCGACCCCATCTGAGAGTGCAAGCCTTATGAAAAAAGCCATTTATAGCAAATTTGCTCAGCTTCAAATTAAGACAGTTGACTTTTTATGACCCTTGACTCCCCAATAATTGACAAACCGGTCATCAGATCAATGAGGAACTTTCTAATATTGTTTAGAACCCCAATAGCAACGTGTACATAATAGCCCAAGCTGTAACACTTCTTGTTCTTGTTGGTTGTCTATTTTTCCTCGACTATGTACCAATACATCGTGTTAATAGAATCAATTATCATACAAGAATTGTGCCATAGTTCGGTCAAAACTCGAATAATTAGATTTTGAGTCGTTTCGCTTGCCTAAAATTATTATTTTAAATTGGAAAAAAATTGCGCAAATCGCCTCAACCACCATAAGTCAATTCTTGTGTTTGTTGTGATTGATTTGATATCGCAATAACTCTAATATTCAACTATATATATATATATATATGCATTATAAAAAGAAAGCTAAATTTGTGATTTATTTTTAGAATTATTATCAAAAAAATTAAATAAAAATCGAGCAAAAACTATCTAAACGTTTTTTTTTGTGAGTTTTTGAGTTTTCTTTTCGATTCATCCCACTGATGCTCCAATAGCATTCACTAGCATAAAGATAAGTCTTAGCAAGGCAATTCAGTTTTTTTTTTTTTTTGAAATATTATGCAGTCCTTGTGAAGACGACAACTTATATAATAATTATACAAAAAAAATAAATAAATTAAACATTAAAATTGTGGCCGATAAGTCACATTTTTGTTTTGTTTATCATGCCATTATCATTAATAATTATCATAATAATTGTAGTAGATAAAACGTGCTTGCATGATGTCTAGAATATCATTAACAATTACATTTCCCACAATTTTTTCGGGGGAATAAAGCTAGAAATTGTATAACATTGCATCAACAAGCCCTATTATTATCATTCTAAATACCACGCAAGTGTCGAAATTCTTTTCAGTTTTCAAAAAAAAAAACTATATAACTAGATTTTTTTTTTGTTAAAAATTGTTAACAAGTCCCATATTATCAAGCAAAATGCATAATAATTATAATACAATATTGTTTAGTTATCGTTTAATTATAGATAAACAGGATAGGATAATTATAGTAATTTAAATTGTTAACAATAGGAAGTTTCCGCATTAATTACACTAACATAAACGAGATTCAGTTGCGATAATTAGTGAGCATGCGTGTTTCGTTTTTTTTTTTGAATGTTTTAATGAAAACGTTTCTATTGCGGAAACTTCCTAATAATTTTAAAAACGTCGATCAACTTGTGATTAATAAAATAATCAGTCGGACGGGTATTTTAGATTTTCTCCTTATTATTATTTTTTTTAATAATCGTAAAATTAGAGAGTTTACGAAATTCATGAGAGTGCTAAATCTAATTATCGCATAGAAAAAACTCTATTGTTTATAGTGAAATTTTTTAAAATTTACGTGTATTGACTAATAATCGTAAGATTATCGTTTTAAAACCATGCATACAATTTAACAAGTTATAATAATAATAATAATAATAATAATACGTATCGTACACGGCACAAAAGGCGTATATTAAATCACTGTTGGTCATGTACTGGATGATAAGAAGAAGAAGAAGAAGATAAAGGGGAAGGGATGATTTTTAACAAAATTTCCAACTAATTCTATTTAATGAATAAATGATAAAAGTAAACACTATAATAGATTTTAGAAATAAATGACTGAAATGTACCGAAAGACATAATATGCTCTACCGTGAGCTATATAACGCATATCACCGTACATTGTTTGTTTAAATTCAAAAGATTCGTCCGAAAATTCAATTTTTTCAACGATTTAATGTTAATCATATTGACCCGACCAACTGAATGTTGTTTTGTTGTTAATACTGTATATCTATAAACACGAATTATACGGTGGTGTGTCCAAAAAAATCCCCATACTGCACCTATAATAAATGCAACAATTGCAACTAATAATGCGATTGTAATTGTTGAATTCTTCAAAATCCTCCATCCTCCTCTATTATCCTCATGGATTCGTTTAATTTGATTTTTCTTAATAAAATTATTGTAATAATGATATCCCATATATAACCATGAGGACGAAATCCTGGATCAGTCGATCTCATGATTATCCATGAAATGAGTGCGTACTTCTAAATGTGCTGCTAAATCTAAAATTAAATGTTGCAATGATGGATGTTCTAATAATTCAGCTTCTGGTAATGGTGGTTGACAACGTGGACGATATTGACGACCACGGAATGCTCGATGTAGATGAAGTACAACATCACAAAATACGTAACGTAGTAGTAGTAATCGCAAGAAATCATCACCAAAAAATTGTAAATACGAAGTATCTGAAATTGGTTGAGAATTTTAACAAAATCAATTTGTATAATAACAAAAAAAAATACAATAAAACATCAAAATACTATATGAAAAATTAGGGGTGAAAGCTATCCACATGACAAATCTAAAACATACCTTCTTCATACTCACCGACTCTGGATCTGGTGAATAAACGTGAAGCTTCTGTAACGAATCTATCGACGAAACTCTGGCACCGTTCCCAATGGTGTATAGGGATGCTCGTTAGATTGCAACAATAACAAAAGGCTGTCAATGGGGAATGAAGGAATAATGTGAACAAAGATCCATTGTGCTGTTGATCTGTAATCGATAATAATTGAAATCATTTCTATTATTATCATCATCATCATTGAATAAAATCGTATATACCTTGGAATGCTGGTGGTGTATCTTGAGGTGACATTAATGTAACTAAAGGCTGACCAAAATATCTAGGAATATGTTGAAAGACAAAACTATTATCAGAATCAACGACAACAAATAACGGTCTTCTGGTAAATGGGTATAAATCACCAGGATAAAGGCAGTGGGCTTCTTTCGTTTTCTTGTGCTCCCCATCTCTCTTACTGTTGGTCAAAACACCACCCAAATCATAACCCACTAAATTATACAAAAAAAACAATGATTATTAAATTTTTAGTTGACGTAATCCAAATTTCTTACTATCTTCCGGATGTTTGGTAGTTGAGAAACAACCATCCGATGATAAATACAACAATAACGCCCCATTTGCTGGTAATTCTTTGAAACCACTAGCTAAGAATACAAGTACTTGACTCAATGTTGGTTTATACAACAAGTATTTGTGTGGATTTTCACGTCTTGATGGTCGTTCACCATTCTCAGCATACATTTTCTGTCCGGGTACAGCATAAGGTACCCGACCTGGTGCTGGGGACGCATCATAAATATGATTGTAATCATCTTGTGGTTCACGTTCTAATGTTTGTATCATTCTAAACATATCCATTGTTAATTCGGAAAATTTCACTTGTTCTGAAGCACTTCCAATTATTAAAATTTCTTGTAATGTTAAATTCATATATTGTGATCTTTCAACAGGTGGTGTCGTAAGAGGACTTAGTCTAAATGATAAATTTTACTAATTAAGCATATTGATGGTAATTTTTTTGGTTTTTGGTTTTTTTTTTTTTGGGTACCTGTGAGATAGAACGATGGGATTGGTGTCGGCGTGGAGGACGGTCACAAGCGAGTCCGCTGTAATGAAGCCTTTAATTTCATCAAGAACAAGACTCCATTCGATTTGATCATCGGGCTCGTAAGTACTTGTATAATCGGCGATATGTCTATCTAATTCGACAATTAATTCACGTACTAATTTCATTCGACGTAATAATAAACAAACAACAATAAAACGAGCATAGTATCGCAATTTCTTCACCATCAGTTCACATCTAAAATTCGAAATTGTTATAAATTTGGTGTTTTATAATAAGTTTTATGGTTAGTACCTGTCTTCTTTTGCCGCCCTCGAATAGTACGCTCTACCCCTGATGGCGGCATAAAATGAATATGCTTCGTTCAAATAATTGGTCTCACTAGTCCTTAAACTGATTTGTTGTTTAGTAATTTGTATTTTTCTGTTGTTTTCTACTCACTAATAATGATAATAGAGTTGGCCTATTTTTGAAGCAATTTCACCAATCTGCCATCGTTTCAATCCATACTTGGTGTCCAATATTTGTCGATGTTGCTGTTGGAATTTCCATAATTTCGTATAAATATCAAATGTTTTACCGAAATAAGCTTGCCATTGTTTATGTCCATATTGGGGTAGATCTCTATAATTCATAATGAGTATTATATTGAAACATACACTTTACACTCTGTTGACAGTATCATATAAGTCATTCAATTAAATTCAATACAATTACCGTAATCCATTAAATAATTGTTTGGACTTTTCCAACAGATGACAAAATTCCATCACTATTTTGCGCTCGTGCTCGTCCATATTAGCCATGCCGACCATGATTTTTCTCTATTTCAAACAGACATTATGCGTTAAATTCGTCTCGTGCTCCTAGTCAATGGACTGTCGTCGAAAAATCGAACAGCAGACATCATTGACGATGTCAGCGCCGCGACGTCCTGCTAATAATCTTACCTTTATTTGATATCACACAAGTATAATACGATAAATAAACAATTGTTTTCAAAACAAACGTATAATTTTACTAAATTTAGATGTTACTAATTTTGGATTAAAAGATTGTTAATAAAAATTATATTTAAATAAAGGCACGTGCTGGAGGGAAATGCCACCTAGTGGTTACGAGAAGTCAAACGGAAAAAATCAATACCAAAACGATATGAATTTAGAAAGGGTAGCAACCCCAACTGCAACACACAGTTATAGGGCAGTATTGAAGATTTCTACTACATATACAGAGTTCTTTAGTTTGTTTGGATGGTTCAAAGGCGAAACAAATCTGTTTTTTATTAATTAAAAATTTGCAATTATTTTCCACAGAACTTTAATTTTCTTTTCAGTGCAAAGGGGACAAGCATGGAAATCTTATTGATCTACAAAGGAAAAGTTTCAAGAGTATAGCACACTGATGTCGATCTTCAGCCATTTTGGCGTGTTAATTATGAATTTGTGCTAGGGTTGTGACGAGAAGCGCAGGAGCATGCTGTGGAATTTGAATTTACTGGAAGGAACATATGTAATTTTTCTTTTTAGACTTTATTACTACATATAGTGCACAGGTACAAATAATTTGTGGTTTTACAATTCAATATCTATTTTAAATTGTTCAAGTTCTGAGTAAGCTGCTCAGCTATAGCTCGTTTTTCCTGTATCTTAGTTATTTGATCTTGTCGCTTTTTCCTTTGTCTTTCAAACTCAGCATCTGCTGCTGCTTGCTCTTTTTGAATTTTTTTAATTTGTTGTTCTAGATCTGGCACTAGACTTGATCGGATTGTCTCAATCGTTTGATCTATAAATGCTGTTGTGTTAAATACACTGTTGTTGTTGTTGTTGTTGGAAGCACTGGGAGACTGATCTCCTTCTCCCAAAATTTGTATCATTTGCTCAACCCCTAAATCATTATTACTAAAACGAAATGAAATAAGTTGTATGAAACTCCGAGATATGTCTTTTATCTTACTCACTTAGATTGTTTTAGTGGTGATTGGTGTTTTGGTAGTTGAAGTGATTCTTTTTGCACGTTCAAGTTTCTAAAAGGTTTACAGATGTGTGAAAATTTATTGAAACAAAACAACCACGTACTCACTTCTCTGGTAATGGTAGAGATACTCCATTAATTATCATTAATGGAAGATCTTCTTCTTCCTCTTGCTCTAGTCGTTTCCTTTTTGAATGAATGTTGTCCCTCTTTTCCTTTTGTTGTTGTACTAACGGTTGTGGTGGTTGTTTCATTTTAGTTGTCAATTTTATCTATAGTTTTAAAAACTAATGAATTTATAAATGTCATCATGATAATCAATTATCACTGATAAGAAACAATTTTCAAATAATTCAGATATTAGAAAATGTTGACTATCGATTAACAAAATAAAATGGCAAAGATTAGATGATTGAATGAAAAGATAGAGCTTGAAGACCCTGGAATTGAAGCCCAAACAGGGTATCCCGAATATAAGTGAGTTTTATTCTGGAATTGAAAAACAGTTCCTACAAAAAACGGGTTTCACGTGCTACTTGTGCCGGCTCTACTACATTCTCAATAGAGTAAACCGAGACCTAACCATACAGGAAATAAACGAACAACTGCTTTCCTAGAACGTTGACCGTTTCTTTATATTGACAATACAGAAATAAAATCGAAGCGAGGCAGATATGGCTGGTTTTCAATACAAAATTCGTTCAGCCTGTGGAAGGATTTTAGACTTGGGTCTTTACTGCAAAGAAGAAAACTAATTATCAGACTAACTAGGATAACTAAAAACTGTTGCTATAAATCTCTTATCTCTCGACATTAAAATCTCATTCGTAATTAGCACATGGACATTTCACGAGACTTGCTTGTCCCTCCTTTTAATAAAACAAAACTTCGCATTTTTATAATAGCGTCGTTTTTCAAATAAAATGCGAAAGAAAGTGATACTAATTAGCCGTATGCTGGCTACTGGTGGAGAATAGCGTTTTTTAATTAAGAGCGGACCTCTTGAGAATTGATTGTTAAAATAATAATTATAGCCGGAAACTAGGGTCGTTATTGCATTTTTTTCTTTTTCTTTCACTCTTGTTCTTTTGTTTTTGAAAAAGGGGGACATTTTCAATTGAATCAATTCGAAAGAAATTAATGAAATATTGAATTGTATTTTTTTATATTGTATCGGTTGAATGAATTTAGGTTTCGGTCAACTAGCGCGAGATCGACTTTGACCCTGTACAGTAATATATCATATACCACATATAGTTTGCATTCCGATTTTTCGTAAAGCATTATACGAATAGTGTTTTGGTATAAATTCAGTTTTGTTGGCAGCATGATTTGTGTAAATATCGTGGTAGTGTCTTGAGTAAAAGAACATGTTGATTCATTGTTTCCCGTGTCGGACAGCTTGCGGACTCGCGGCCGTATCGTTGACCGGACATGTAAAAGCAGTGTTTACTGTTACCCTGTCGCATATATTTGTTATAGGAAATTAGTTTAGTGGACATACTAACACGGATCTATGTCACCATATCCTGAGACGAAGACATTAGGTTTTCTGCATACACGTGAATGTATATGTAGGCGATTTTCGAAGAAAAAAAAACGAACGTCATCTTTGATTTTATGAAAGAAATTCAGATTTGCATTACGAGACTTATCGCCATTTTCTGCCACCATCGTCAAGGTCTGGCTTGTTGTTAGAGAGAGGAGTCTGTATGGCGCTCGTTTCCGGCAGAGAATGCACAATGCAACATCCGGCCCGATGACAATTGACTGACGCTCCACGCACTGGTAACTACCACGCTTTCTATAAACCGTATACTATGTTTGATATAGATACTATACTAGATATACATATATATATGTATATATGTATACAGTGTTATGTTTTGTAATAGGACCGGGCCTGTTTTGCCGTACATCATACAATAACAATGAGAGAGGAGACGTTTTGCAGGAACGATGGTGTAACATCCACCAGAATCCCCTCTTTAGGTTTACGAGATACATGATTGCCGTATGGGTTCGTTTTAAAGGGGATTGGTTGATCTGATTTAGATTATTCCGTTTTGTTGATGATGGGTTTTTGGTTTGAAAACGGGCGTATACATGTATCATGGCATGTCGACAACAACTAATAGAAATCTGCTGTATGGAGATTGAAAACGTAACGTCAGGACAATAGATACGAAATGGAATTTTAAATCATATATTGCTTTATAGTATTTTGTGATAAATATCTTTGAAATATATTTATAAGGAGCTAAACCTGAGGGTATTCTAAATAAAATAATAATAAATAATAGAAAGTAACGATTGATTATTGGATACATAAAATTGAGCTTTCAGTACTCTCATTTAGCGTAAGACTAGAAAAGTTGGATAACTTATTCAAGGATCAACAGAATTCATATTATTGAATTGAATTATTACTTTATCCTCACGAAATTGGATGTAGTTTTCTCATTTTGCGTAAATTATTAAATAACAATGCGATTTCATTAATCAAGCGTAAAAATGGTGGATGCGCCGGGCAATTTATTGATCTCCATCTGTTTATAATTATCACCCACTCCCAAATCCCACTAAATACAGTCAGTATTATTTAGCATTTACTAAAAGTTAGTAACTGTAGATCTCTACGCAATGTTTATGGTATGGAAGATGGACAAACTGGAAACTCTGCTAACTTTCCTTTATAACAGAAAGAAAAAATAATAATTCGAAATCAGATTATAGACTAAATGTAGTCTCATATCCGGCATTATTAGAATATTTTCTAAGTCAATCCTTACGATAAGTTATTCCCTGTATTGAAATAACGGGACCGCGTGTGGCGCTCATCCGGAAAATTACAAATACCTCGACGTCAACCTCCTTTTCCAGCGGGAAATAGACATGTACTTATTTTGTTTAGTGATAAACTACCTGTACTCTATAAACAGACTTTCTGTCACTAGTTAAAAGGAATTATTCATACTTGCTGTTTGGGGATCAGTGACTGACCGCACAAGTTTTATAGTTATTTCAGTGTAAATTTTGAACACACACCTCCAAATTTTGGTGTTTTATACTTCAACGGATAGAGAATATTTCCGTACTGAATTATGCCTTTTGTTCGTTTCAATTTTTATATACTGATTGTATGTTTTATTCTACTACTACAACCACTAACGTTGGATATTTTTCCCATCAGTTTCTGCTACAAATCAATGTTAGATCGTTAATAGAGGAACAGGATAAGCTATTCTTCATTAAAATATGTGCATACATAATTGGCATACATAACGATACCCATAAAGATTTATCATGTTGATAACATATGAATTATTAATGATTACGTTCAAATATTGCTATTTTAATTGAACTGATAAAATAATAGACAACCCCATATGCTGATATTCAACAAAACGAACTGGAAAAAAATTAGAGATCATTAATACAAATTGAAATTAAGACAAGCGAAACAATTTCAATAATGACATTTGATGTATCCCAATTATAATTAATTGGAATTAATTGATTGAATGTAAATTGTTACGATTTCTGTCTAATTTATGATATATACCTATGTATATAAAGAGAGTGCGTGTCAAACTTCAATCAGCCAAATCCAGAATGTCGACATTAGTAAAGAATAACAACTAAACGTTGAGGTGTCTAACAAAGCATTGAAATAAATTACGTTTTCAAAAACGGTAACTGTGTTCTAAAAAAAATGAATTGAATGTGGTTTAAAAGGTCGGTGTTAAAAACATCTGTATATTTGCTTTATGTTGTTGTATAGCATGAGTTTGGTGGTTTACACCTGGCTGAGATGTTAATTAATTTATGTTTAACAGACGATGAAAATTACCCTAGCTGTCTTATGTTAATTTTGGAAAAATTGAATTAATTATTCTTTCAAAAAGTCGGTTCTTTTGTTTAATTAAACAAAATTGTTATAGTGATCAATGATACTAGTCTTGGGAACAGGCTATAATAATGAATGTTATACAGAAAAAAATTGACGAAAGCGTATCAACCCTTGTCGGAGATAATAGTACACGCGCGACGATTCGTTTCGAAGCTATCAAAATACAACAATTTCTAAACGCGGCACACCCCAACCATCAGTATTTATTCATTGTCATAAATGCAAGTACTACTACCATGCAAAATCCAATAATACTGACAAGTATGTGAATATGGGGTGTTTGCTATAATAAACATCATAATAATAAACTTAATAGTTTGTAATTTTTCTAATTCGTAATTATCCAAAAAAAAAATTATCTTGTCGACAATAAATAATCAGTCTAGTTCGCGTTAAGTGAACGTGGCATCAGACACTTAATATTAATGCATCGCGTGCACAAAACTCCTGGATCTGGCCCTCGTTTCTTGCGTCACTTCCGCAGCGTGACGTGGCTTAAGGCGCCCTCTCCACTGCATTCTCAAATCAAAACGAAAATCGTAAACAATGGAATCCAACTGACGACCACTACACTAGAACCATCAAGATTTTGTCCCTTTTATTTTTATTTTACAAAGATCCCATGTTACATACAATATTATACGGTTTAATGACTGGTGGTATATTTAGATGGTGATTTAACAAGAAGAATTGAATCGTTTAGTTGTATGGAATCGGTAATCGTTTGGTATGTGTACGGTTCTCGATCAAAGTTGATAGGGTCATTATGTAGTTAAATGGTTGGATAGTATCGCTTATATGCCTTCCTAAATGATAGACATTATCCACCTGGTAATTTTCAGCTGAAATAGGCAGCTGAAAATCGAACATCAGTCTAAAGAGATAACAACTTGGAAATAGTTTTGAAACTTTGGTTGGATAAAAATGAATCTGAAAACTTTATTTAATTAAACATGACAGTTAATAAATGAACCAACAAGAACAATAAACATTCCAAAATGAAATATAGATGATGTCTCAGTGATCTGGACCTACTAAGCAGTACGTCCATCAAAAGCATTTCAAACAAATTTGACGCTTTCCATATTTTAATGGTAATCTTAATCTTAAGGCGCCAATGTAGTGCAAAAGGAAGGGCATATGTATAGCGTTCAACGATAAAGTGTGAAGCGATCAATAAGCAAATTTCGTCCTAATGCATACAGTGTATGCAATGATTTGACTTTCTTTCATTGAATCTAACAATAAGAACATAATAATGAACGTTGCTCTAGGACAACATACTATGGATTTATCGCAATATACCTGCTAACGCTGCATAACGTCTGGATTACTTCATTTAACGCTTCCAATACAATTTATCTGTTCATAAATTTAAATTAGTTCATCCAAGTTAAATCTAGTTTGCTATAAACTATTGATGGTACTTTTAGTTTAGATACGCTACGAAAATTTTGCATCCTACTTGATTGGAAACCCTTTTTATAAGCAGTAAGTTTTAAATGTAAGAGAGTACAGTGTTAGAGACGAAATAATTACTTGTGAGCAATTAATGGGATATTAGCCCTATTTCGAGTTTAAGTCGTGAAAAAGTTGTAATGCAAACTTTGCAATGACCCATCAGAGATGACACCATAAAACACATTTTCGCTCCTAATTTCCCATAAATTTCAATATAAAGTATTCTTGTAATCGTTAAAGCTCTACCCTCTTTTGATAAAGAGTGTCATTATTGCAGACCAAGAAGTTGCAAGATAAGAGTAGTTTAGCTTTGTTAAATTCGTGGTTAATTAAACTAGATGATCTTTCAGTTTGATGTTATAAGACTGAATTTCAGTCTCAAACGCATACATAGATCTACCATTCACACACACACACATTCTCACATACATATTCCAAAGCTTTGAAGCTTCCAGCAGGATGACATTAACTCCGCCCATCGCATGCGCTACGTTCATATCAACCAATCAGCGTAGTCAGTGTACATCATTAAACAGATAATTAAACCAGAATTTCCGTTTATATGACGAAAATCATACCCATTTATTACAAAATATTCTATTTATTTCTTACCGTTATCTTATATAATATGTTGTTATCATCGAAATATTGATAATTGATAAAATCGATATTAGATTTGAATGAAACTATGAAGTATCCCATTGATTTCTTTGCTCTGTTATATCGTTCTCAATAATAAGTAAAAGTACGTTTATTGACGGTGGCGGCTAAATGCCGGTATCCCTCTAATAGGGGTGTTGCCAATGGAGGGGGTAGGAACCGCCCCGCCCCCAAAGGAACCGCCACTTGCGATATTGCTTCCTGCCATTCCTGTCGGCGCTTCGTGTTCCGCAGGACCTGCACTACACTTCCTGTCAACACTGTCTTCCTGATTCATCAACATTGATGGGTGTTTTTTTCTAATAATATTTGGCAACTAGTTGATGTGTGTGTGTCTGTATGTTATAAGTCCTGCTAGAATATAATAAATCGTATTGTAGTTATTTTAATAAACAACTATAAAACGGTGGTTGTGATTGTTATCTGGTAGAAAAACGTGACTGAAATGTGTTTGAAGTTTTCAGTATTGAAATAGTGGTGTTGTATTTTTATTTACATTCTAATAGTACCAAAATAAGGGTAAGTAAATATGAAATTTACATAATTATTAAAGATTTATAGTAGTGGCAGCGTTCCAGTCCAACAATAACTTCAAAATTTCTTAATAAACTGGCTATTTTTAAGAAATATTCACTTACCATATACCCAAACATCAATATCATATTGTTGGTTTTTAAACATATTTTGGCTTTAATGTTATTTTTTAAGAAAGAGGGTAGATTTTATATTACGATGATGATAAAAGTTACTAAAAGGTCTACATAGAAGGTGATGACAGTGGTTTATGATGACAACAGTATTGTCCCGGGGCGGAACTGATAAAATGTTGAAATATAGTTGGTAAACCGGACATTATGGATAAAAATTGTCCAAAGTCTCTACTTTAACCGAAATGACAACCTAAAAGTGATTACTGCGTGTCTGGCTAATAATTCAATTTATACGATGTAAAGCACAGATAAGCTTTGTATAACACGGTTAATCGCTACCGTACTCTGTACTACGTTTAATATTTTGCCCAGTGCCGTTATATTTGAGGATCACCTTCCATTGATTAAAGCAGACTTAAGTATCACATAAACCAAATTTGTGTGTTTCTAAGTGAGGAAAATTCTAACATCTTGTCATATTCAGCTGTTAAAACTCTTGTTGAACTGCGTAAAACAATGATTTTAAAGTAACAGATCACAGCTTTTGTCATCTATTTAGATATTTATGGTTTAAAACTTATCAGTGTATACCGATTGAAACTGTAAACCAATCAAATATTTCATCAAATAGAAAAAAGCCCAGTCGCTTGTACCTGAATATTTAGTAAAATGCTGAAAAGCTCGAGCAGCAGCAAGAGATCCTGAAAACTGATTAATTGTAACAATTATTTATTGTTTTCCTGAAGCTGAAAGTATGAATTCTATAAACATTAGAGAGTTTGAAGAGTTTCATCGTTTTTCTATCTATTAAGATCGTTATCTAGAAAATCAAATTCTTTCAAATAAAACAACGATATTTGCCGAACATTGAGGTTCAGAGGGTGAAAAACGGGATATTTGCCTGTGGTACCAAATAAAAAATCTTTAAAGAATAACCAACACTGTGTCTATTTCAAAATTTTATAACACGTTGGTCTGTTTTGGACCACGATGGAGTAACTCTCCAAAAAATTACACATCAGTTTTTCCAGAAATTTGCGGACATTGTCTGTGAAATTGGTGCTCTTCTAGTCTTAATTACTTCTAACGGAATATTGCTGTTAAGTACAACCTTCCTGAAGTCTAAAAAGCTTATGGACGTCTACCGGACACGCGCTTACAGTAGATTCCCTCTTAACTGACCCGATTGCATAACAAAGCAGTCCCAATTAAACTGGTCAAATGTTACCTTCTTTCGATTTTTAGTCGCAGACATGCATATGGGATAGTTGCAGCTGAAACTCGAACGGTCAGTTGATCCGATAGCCGATGCAGTTAGACTGAAATTAATTCGACGATCTGTTTAAGATAAGGCGCTTCAGAGGAAGTCTACTGTATTTGCAAAGATTTTGACACTAAAAGAAAATTTTTAAATTGGCCTAATAATCAGAAGTAACTTTCTCTATTTCAATAAGCGATCTGGCATCTATACATTCACTTGTAATGAAATTACAATTGTGAAAAGCGAGAAAGCTCTCTTTTGCAAAACATAAATATCAACTCTCTGGAGAATTGTTTACAAATTGAGTTAAGCCTCGATTATCCTATTTAGTTACTTTCAAATGTATCTAAAAACCGGAAGATTTAAATTAAGTTTTAAAACATAAAAATTTAATTTGTTAATAACAATTTAAAAAAATTTATTACTGTCAGATGTCTTTAAGAATACTCAAAGAACAAAACTTTACATATTATCGATTATTATAGAATTAATTACCATATTTAGGAATTTCCTACACATACACATATCCACCTATCAAAAACCATCATACATTTTATAATGGTTGTATAGTTATCTAAAAATAAATTTTGTAAAACAGTGCATAATGAGATGAGGGAGCTCTTCCTGTTGCCTAATTGAAACGGAAACGAACAATCGTGTTGGCCGCGACAAAACTCGCGTGGCTCAACTTGAATTTACTGATAAAGCCGCTGATAACAGACCAAGAAGTATACACGTTTACACCGATATTTTCACATTTTTCAACTGTTTTCTACAATAAAAAAAAAAGTTAATTTGTACACGAAATAACAACCAATTTTGCGAATTTGGGAGCGACATTACTGTGTGTTTATTAAATTAATTTTGCACTAATATTAGACAATTGTGACGTGGAGTGAAAAAAAATACGTACAGGAAACAAGATGAGGTGAGAAAGTTGTTCGAAATGTGTCTCAAATATTGCAAAATTCGACTTAAATCTGTAATTAATTGTAAATAAATTGATTGTAGAATTTAATTGTTGTCAAAATTTGAAACAAAAAAAAAATAAACTGTCTTTCGTTTTGTAGGAAAAAGTGTCCTCTTCGACGCAAAATGTATGAAAGCTCTTGTTCTTATCAGGGCGCTTTAGAATTGAAACGCAGTTCCGGAACCTGTCCACTCGGTATCAAAACTGAAGAATTCAGTACAGCTGCAGATTGGCCAGCATATAGATTCTGTAATCCAAGCACGTTTGAACAATTAAAACAAAGTGTGGAAAAAGCTAAAGCTGCCCTACAGGTAATTTGTTCATAATAATTAATAACAAAATTTAACATTTTTAATTCAAAAGTCTGAAAATTTTCAGGATCGTAGCAGTTTTCTTGGTACTAGCAGTGCTTTCAGTGATTTATACAACGGTGTATCGACTAGTCGATCACAGGATGGTTTACAAGATAATTCCAGGATAAGAGAAATCGGTGATGGCGACGTTAAAAGAATCTCTCAAGGTAAGGTCGACGTACAGTGAAATTGGTGAAACGGCGGCGCGCCTCCTAAAATCCTGAAACGCGTAAGATCGGGATGAAACGTGCGTCGCCATAGCAACCCCTACTACGGAACGCATTTGATACCGCCCCCGCTCCGCCATCACATAATAGTTCGAGTGAAGGAAACCCTTACTAGAGATATCTGCAATGACAATTATTAAGGGTGCAAAAATAAAAAAGTCGTTCTTCTTGTTAGCACGTTGACGCCTTATTCTTATTATTCTCTCTATTAATTTTGTGTTTTTTTTTTATTCGGTTGTTCCCTTTTGTCATTTATTCGTTGGGGTATTTTCTAAAGGTGGATTCTTCGAAATTGTGCGTTAACAATAGAAACAAAGAAGACAATTTAGAAAGAAATGAAACTGTACAATTATTAAAGGGTAGGGTTTTCAAAATTTTTGATTTATTCAATGGCAACGGAAATGATGACGGCAGACTAAGAATAAGAAAAGTAAAATGTACTGTACATAAATTTTATTTTATTATATTTGGTTTCATAATAAACTTTATATGTCTTTGGCTATTCTCACGACGGGGTGGGCCAACACAATTCCTGCATGCGGCACGCGTTACCGAGGCCAGTATATCAATTAGCAGCACCCGCTAACCACCAGGGCGTGGCGGACACAATATAGTAATCCCCTTTGAGAAAGATCACCATCACCACTACCACCCCTGTCGTTTATATGATACTCGATATTTATACACCCTAGCTATCTGAACATCAATCAATCAACTAACAAACCATCACCTAAAAGCTTTTTAATAAAAAAAAATAATAATAAAAATTCGACAATAAAACCCAGAAAAATTGTGTTCTCTTTTTTTCTTCTTCTCAACAATTAAAGATCAACATGAAGAAGGTTCATGACTTTTGAGATTACGTCAAATGTTTTCTCGTCGACAGGCGTTTCGTTTCCGTTACTGATAATAATGATAATACAGCGACAAACAAGTCGACGACGACGCTGTTTATTTAATTTTGGGGTTTGAGTTATTTTATGATGTTTTAACTTTTGACCGGAACAAATAACAGACGTACACAATGAAAAGAGGGATGAAAGAGGATAGAAATTAGGGAGAATTTGGCTAGTCATCTTATAGACTGCGGGTGGTAAGATAAGCAACAGCTCGGGTGTTGATAAAAGAACTTAAAAGGACACCCCTGTGAGGCTAAAGTGATGTGCTATAATACATAATAGGAGGGCGGTTCATAACTATTTGGAGTAGTGCCATAAAAGCTTGAAGAAATTGCGACTTCAATAATTCTAAAAGTTAAACGACTGGGTTTTATTAGAAAAATAGATAATCTGGTGGTGGTTAATGTTTGAAAACAAAAAAAAATCTGATCAGTATGTTCGAGAAGTTGACATTTACACAATCAGAGCAAGCCGCGATAACTGCTCTGTACAATTAAGCTCTCTGATTCAACATGGCGGTCGGAAGTGGCACATCAATCACTTCGCACACGTCAATTAGCCTCCGGAAACGCGTCACTATCAATTTGAGCAACGCCCGTTTGGATCACATAACCCACCAGTTTTGCAGCCACCAACGTTAACATCATCGACACCACCACCCTTTCGTTGGAATAACTATCGATTTGAACGTTTGACTTTTTCAGAATAATCGAAAGAATTGTCTGCTGTTTTTTATTGTAGTTGTTATAGTTTAGATTAGCGAGGGTGACAAAATAGTAGATTGGACAATAGTGACGATAATTGCAATGACCAATGTTGTTCTGTTTGTTTGGTGGTTGTAAGCACGCACTAGTCTAGTCGTGGGAATTTAGACCGCCCTTAAACTGAGCACTTTATAATGTCGACAATGATGATGATGATGATGATGATGTTGTTGTTGTGAGAGGGCAAATCGCGCCCTAATTCGTTAAATGGCTTGAAACATATGCTCAAACCCCCTAAGGCCGCTGTCAACATTCAACCAACACCAGATCCTTTTAATATTTAATTGTAATCTTGCTGATATTTACATACAAATTCTATCAAATATTTGTACAAAAGCCGAATGGTAAATAATGGAAATTCATGTATTCTTTAAGGATCATTTGTCGTGAAATACTGATTACTGTTTGCTAGAGAAAAAAATCACAGTCAGTCGTTAGCAGGAGTATAACATAAAGTCGTTATCAGATTATTCAACCCTAGTGCTAAACTTACGAACTACTAAATGGGTGGATTGTAGTCTATTAATCAAGCAGAGCGAGGGTTGCCGACTGAATATCTACATTTCAACTCCCATAAATACAGGGCGATAGCGATTACAGATACGTTCGAATGTAAATTATGTTTTATTGTACTATAACCAACTGACAACACTTATTAAGTGCGTTCCATTCAATTATTTTTGCTACTCCTCTATCGATAGTTTTCTTATAAATTAATTCGTAAATTTACAATTACAGGAAATGAAAGATCTGAAAAATCATCACATACACATCTATCCAGTCCAAAATCGTATAACAGCATTTCGGAATCGTTAAATAGAACAAAATGTGGTAAGTTTCATATTTTATTTTATTTTTTCACCAATAAACCACCCATTTCATACCGCTGAAAGATGTTTTTTCCCATATTAATTCGTCAATAAAACATATAGTCAGAGATGGCATTGTTGTATTGTATTGAAAAGTACTTCAAGTGACCATCGAAAACTGTAAAATCGCAGGAAATTGAGCTTTTATTCAAATAATACAGATGTAGACTGTTAGAGGGCACTAGTATATTCTGAGCAGCAGGATTGTGGCAGGATTTCAACTGTCCACAAGATGGCATCATCGACGTATATATAAATCCATAAATTGTGACTAGACGATGTATTTTAAGGGTAGTTCTTTGCAATTTAACAATTCCTCTTTCTACCCTAAAAATAATTTAAATATTTTCCAAATGAGTGATCTTTACTTTAGGTTTTCCCACGTTTTATTGCCATTATAGGACAATACAACAACGATAGATAACCAGTCACAACATCTACCATTATCGTTTATCGTTCTCGTCGATTGAATCTCGAAAATAAATTGTTACATGTTTGTACGTAAACATTATGACGATTCTATTGAAAACTAGTCGAGTAAAATAAGCATGATATATATATTAATGGAGTACCCTAGGTGGTCACGTGGCTACTCTTCTATTGCACCCTTCCATATATAATCACCCGCAGAAAAATGTTCCACCATCACTATCCACTATCAGGTAATCTTTGTTAGAGAAGAAGGACACGTTCGTATAAGTTGGAGTGTTGTAAATTGTCAGTCACTTCACATCTTCCAACTAAAAGCGGCACTTAGATAAAGTGCGTAATGAATAGACGGTTGATTGGGGTGCTATTCACACCTGATTCTCGTGTTGATTAACAACCGTACAAATCTCGCAAATTGTGTGATTTGGATAATTTTTTTTTCTTTGAAAAATGAGTAGAATTTTGAAAAAAATAGAATTCTGGTGATTGTGAATATCTATATACAATGCGATTATCAATTGATTTTCCCTATTTTTTTATTCAAGGCGCATTTCAAATTAGGGTTGATATGATAATTCCAATCTGTAAATATAATCCCCATCGTGATGATGATCATTGTCGTGTATTTTACTCTTCCCCTGTCTCTATATGGTAGCAGTCTTGTAACACGCGCACACTTTCCATATATACGCACTCGGTGTTCACTTCTTTTGTATGGAACAATAGAGTTTGTTTGGGTATGACAATTGACATACGCTTACAATTTAGTTACAATGACAACCATGAATGATATGAAGTGAGCCAGTAGAGAGCCACCCACCAGCAACCACTCTACTGGTCCTGCGAAATAAATATGAGTAAGGTATAGAGAGAGTAGGTTTTTGTTTGCCTGTGGGAACTTGATGGCAGTTTATTTTGATTTCAGAGGTGGGATCGGTGTGGTGCTAAATTAATTGAGTGTTCACACACACGCTTTATTGTCAAGTAATTTATTGTCTCTTTTATTGTTATTTCTGTTGTCATCATTATAGAGTTGAGGGAGAACAGTCACTTTTTCTAAATGATTCACAACTACTACAAGTTGAAGATCGATTTAGAAACAGTGTGTGGAAACTGTGAATGTGCAATAGCATTGGTAAAAAAATTTTATTTAATTAGGACGGAGGTGGTGGCTGAATGCAAAAACCCAAAATGGATTTCCATCCATTAATGTTTAATATTAATAGCAATCTACCTCGAGACCGAGTTATTTCCTGAACTAGTGGAATTCCATACCGTAACGAAGAGTCTTTGAAAGATGGTGAGTTAGATAATCCGGGCGTAGTCGTAGCTGACGTTCGCCGAGAGTGTTATCCGGGTTTAATTTAAAATTAATATAGCACAGGCGGCGACTGCCGGAAATGAGCTTTAGGAGGCGCAGAAGCTGACAACGTTTGAGGGGATAAAAGCAGCAAGTTGAAATTATGCGAAATCTCTCTACAATATTCCAATATAACTGTGAACTTACTACAAATCCATCCATAATCATCATTATCATAGTCTCAATATTTAAAATAAGAATCCACAATCGAGAAGTATATCCGTTTTTCAATATTGTTACTTTCAACTAGGACAGTTTGTCGGTTTAGAAAATGCAACAAATAAAATAAATTCTGTGTGAAGTGGTATAGGACCTAGTGTAGTCGGAAGCGGGCTGTCGGCGGATACCGCTGTCTCCGGGACACTTCCTCCCCGGAGCGGCCAATTTCACCCAGAGCGAGCGCTTTCCGTACACTCCGGATCCACTACTATGGGAACTCGACAGCTCTCTTGCCACCACTACTACCGAAACAGTTCACGAGCTTCCTTTCGTTTAATGTCGAACTCCATTATTTACCTTCATTTAAAAAAAAATATTATCATTCCAACTGGAAATCTTCTAAAGTTTGTTTTGCGAAATTAATAAAAATCAACAATCAAGACAAGATTAATTTTAGTTTATCGTTCGGTAATTTTTCTCATCAATTTCACATGCCAGTTGGATTGTTATTGTTTCGGAAAACCTGTCCGGCGCCAGTTCAGTTTTGATTTCCGGTCCAGCAACCAGATTATACTAATTTCACATCAAACTGAATGTTTGAATGCAAGTTTTACGTTTAAAACATTCAGTATTTCTTATATGTATTGTTCTAATTCAAACAATATTAGGCTATATAGGCACAGAATATGTGATGGTATCTTCTCGTTTGTAGTGATTCCTTTTCTTTTCGTATAATTTCAGTTAGCATGGAACACAGCAGCCGGCGGCAGCAATCGATGTGGCTGCCGGGTTGCTATGGCTACACTTCCGGTGAACAGCGCCGTTGTAGCGGAGCTTTATTGTACTACAACTACTGACTTATCATCTGATACAAGATAAGCTTTCACCGAATTACCTTCATACTGTACCCGTTTGCCGTTGTCATCCCCTTCCATCGTATACCACAAGAATTATATGCCAAGTTTCAAACTATCGTTTCTATAAGACAAGTGTAGCGTACGAAAGCTGTTAAGTTTGTACTTTGAATTAGCTATTCCACTAGAATTTACAGTAAACTACAGCTAAGACGAGATTTTACAACAGAAAAGCAAATTTAAAGAGTTTGTCCTAAAAAAAGATATGTGAGATTTCCTAGATTATGAGTATATGAAAGAATTGTGTGAAAATACGAAAAAATGGGCCTATTTCAACCTTATTTACATTTCTGTAACAGTCACTGTTTAAGTTACTCTTGTTACTATCGCCCACGGTCTAATAATAGCTGGACACAATAAAACACCTAACGTATTGTCAAAAAACTACCTTATCCCCCACTTTAGTATTGGAAATGAAGGAGGGATTTATTTATGACGCAACAAACCATCCCCTATCTAGTTCTTCTGATTGGCTGCCATTCAACCCTTGGCTCCACCTATTCAAAAGCTGTCGGCGTGAAAGTACAAAGAAAAAGCTCACACACAGTCGATCATAAATGCAGCTCATATTCGGCCAAGTTGACAGATTGTCCGTCTATACTTTACCGCTTATGTTCGATTATTAGTAAAAGCAAATTTTTCTTGGAGGGTGGTTATAAATTTTTTTAATTACAAATAGATCGATTTGGTTAGTGGTAGTGTTTTGTGTGACCTATTTCTAGTTGAGTATGGACAAGGGCGATTAAATTAATATTTTCGACTGGCGTTCTGGGATAACCCTCTGACAAGAAGGTCTGCGATGTTGGATATTAAACCTTCGGCAGACTATCTTAGCAGAGGTTCAACTTTCAGTAATTTCTCCATGCTGTTTGCTGGTAATTTCTTTTAACAAACTCGAAACCTGTTAACCCTCTATCATTATTATTTTATTATTCTTTCGATGTATATTAACATGTATTTTTTGTTTACAGATACATCTTATAAGGGTTCATGGAGTTCTCATTCCGCTTCGCAATCTCAGGGTATGTTTTAATTTTTATTGCCAACATTAAACGTTTTGCATCGAACCATGATGCTAAATAATCGTTTTGGCAACCATAACATTACGTTAACACACCAACACTTTCAACAGAAGATAATCGGCAATCTGTATTTGTTGGTGTTGATTTTCTTATTTAGCTTTAACCGAAATTTACACAACTGTCATATGCAATATACGATAAAATCAGAATTTACACCAGAGGCGTATAGTTTACTGTCCAAACTTAATAAGAGCAGTCAAAGAGACTATTGCTCCAAGCTAGTTTCAAGCATTACGCATCAGCGCTCGACATCAGAAGATGTTGGTGTAAATTTTGACAGGCCGGCGGCTAAAATTGTTTAAACCAACAAAACAGCGTGTTATATCATCACACAAAGCGGAAAAAAAAACTTTACCACTTCCGCAACATAACACCCTCTAGCTGTTTATTTTTATCGATCAATTTTCTATATAAAGATCATCATCTCATCTTACCAGTTTTTCATTTTTCGAATATTTTAAAATGAATGATGATAATAATTATTATTCTTGAAGGTCGGAAGGTAGTTGGTTGTGTGAGTTCGTATTATTCAGGAAGCCATCCTTGCCGCTGTCTTCCCGACTCCGACGGTGAACTTCCTGCCCGCACATCCTATATATTTCTCTCTTTCTCGATGAAGCATTGCACAATATTTAGCATGGTAAAAATTTCACTACATTTATGTGATTTTATTTTGGAATTTGTACGATGACGAGGGTACACAATCAGGAAATTTCGATTAGACTATTTGTCGGCGTTTTTCTACCGTTTTCTCTAATCTGTTATTAGATTTTCGTCGTTTTATCGGTTCAGATATACTGTACTTGTTCTGCGCTTTTCTTTTAATATAAATGGGGAATTTTTGATTTCCAGGCGGATGTTTGTCATTAAGGTAAACTAATTATGAACAAAATGTGCCACAGCAGACTGTTGTTCTAATTGGAAAAGTAGTAAACACACGAGCGATAGCGACAATTGCGCCAGTCCATTCCAGACGCTACCAGAGACCTTCAGCCTATATTTTCTTACACGCATTTATATATTTTGTTATAATCGTTTTAGTAGAAATAAAAAATGACAGTACGGAAAAGACTTTTCTAGTCTCAACAAAAAATTTTCATCTTTCTGTTTGATCGCCAATCCAACCAAATCAAATTTGGTTCATTATACGATAGTGATAAATTCTTTTACTGTAGATCATCTACTCTTATTGTTATAAGGGCACAAGACCCCTCAACATGCATATATCTATAGTACATCTGACCATAAGCATGCGAGTTGCATTACCCTTCCATATTAGTTACATTAGCTTCATTAAAGCGAACAGTTCTTCATTGTTTCATAGATTATTCAATTATTCCATCAACTCCAAGAAAATGTAAGTTTGTCTATACAAACAAGGTGTTGATCAATAATTTATTAACTCGTGAGTTTATAGTTTTCCAACCACTTATCGCCTGTTGGTAACTCTTATAATTTGCTCAACAAAACCTATTGTCTAAACTTGTCTAAATGGGACTTCACGAAAATGTGCTAGGGGGGAAAAAAATCGAGTTTCTTTGTATGTTGAAATGTTTGGAATAGAAAAGCTATTTTCCCGACGTTAATTACATATAATTGTACTTTTCAAATTTATATGTGTGGGTGCTGTATTGTCGATTTTATCTACTTAAAACACAACACTATTTTAGAAATATTCGTTTGTTTGAATGTGATAGAAAAGTGTGGCACAGCCACTTGACAATGACAAAAGCTAATGGTTGTAGATTTAAAAAGAAAATAAAAGAATCCATTGAAGCGTACAGGAGATAGGACGGAGAATCGGAAAAGGACATTCGCTCCGGGAGTCCGGGAAGGAAGGACTCTTTCCTGTTCCGGGCACCCAATCAGACTGCCGAAGAGTAATTGATAACAACTGCATATCATCCTTGTTGTGTCGTCATTTTTTTTCTTATTTTTCGATCAACAGTCCACTATATGATAACATACATATGAACATGTTGAGAACATTGTAAAGTAGATAACAGTGGAATTCCATTAAAGCTTTCCATCGATTCCGGCGACTTCATTTTCAATCTCTGAATGAAACTGTCAATCATCATATTAAGATAATGCCGTACCCTAAATATTGTATTCGAAACTGGTGAAAAGTTGATGCACAGTCGTTGTTCTGATATGTATGTATGTATATGCGTGTGTTTTTGTAAGCTATTGAATTATTGTCAGCCCGAATTCAGTTGATTGCAACAAGAATAACGATCAAAGCTGCTTGACTAGAGTCCCCCCGGCGCTACTGATTTCTCTTTGATGTCCTATTGTCGCCTTACGCGTGTTGCGTAAACGTTATTTTCAACAAATTTTCAGCTAGATGGTTGTTTGGTGTGGGTTGATGTTTTGAGGTAGATTGGGTGGATCGTCACTAACTATCTCCCTTTTTCGTTTGCTGTATGCGGAAAGTATTCTCTTGTCGATTTCCACGTGAATAGTTGCCAAACACGGTTGAAGTGAGCCGTAGAAACAAAAGCTACTCGGGCGTATATACTATATATATATAGCATTTCAACTCGACAATACGCATCCATTGTATTGATAAACGGTGTTTTTGTTTCAGGTTACGGTTCTAACACTCTGAGCGGAATGACGAAAACTTCACTGGATCCACACAGCCATCTCCGGCAACCGGGTAAGATTGTTAACTTAACTTTATTTATAAATATCGGTCAATATTGTCTGCGTGTGTGTGTTGGGAGTACTTTCGCGAATCAATGTTAAATTTGGCATGTTGACACAGTAAAGCCGTGCATTACGGCGAGTAGTCCTGTACAAACACTGGAAGATGTGCGAGTCAATAAAGCCAATTCGAGTTTTGTGTTTGGGAGGGTAACGATTGTCCTTCTGGAATTTCGTCGAAATTGAACATTCAAGTTGATTCACTGGTCAACACAACACAAAATCCTTTTTAACTTTTAGACGTTTTGTTGCTTTACATGGAAAACTTTGAAGAAACAAAAAAAATTGATTCTATTTACGTTTGTATAGAAACGTGTATGTATAAACCACTTCCAACGAGGTCAAATGTTTGCATGTCCAGACCGGGGTCATAAGCCACCCTCCAACTGTCTGACGCATGCCATTATCTGATTTTAAATCAGTCTTATCGTAGGTATAACTTTAAAAAGATTTCACTTTAGATTCTACAGTACGACATGCGTATCTTCATTTGTACATACATTTCCATTTATAACAACACAATTTTGATGACTTTTTAATATTATTGTCATGTGTACACATATAAAAGACACGGTTTATGATTAAACAGTAATGTAATGCAATATGTTTGACGTCTTGGTTTTTATATACCCTCTATACTCACAATCAACCCCCTGAACGACGCTTTCTCACTCGTCATGCAGGGGGTTCGATAGCTGTCACGGTGTGGCGCCTCCGCACCACTCGTGCGGATCATTCCCACTTCATCAACAATATCTGCTCTTGTAATCTAACACGCTTACGTTCAGTGGGAATACCAGATTTCTGACCTTAAAATTTATTATTTAAAAAAAAAACATTCCAAGATTTTGCCCCTTTTAGCTATTGTATCTCACCCCCAATCAATGAGTAATTAATTAATATTCAAAATGAAAACGATGGGAAAGAAAGTGAAGAATTTAAAAATAAAAACGATTTGAAATTGTCACCCCTATATAGGGTCCAAAATCGATAATTAGCTAATTATGGTACAGTATGCTTGATTCAATGATCGTCACATATATTACCCCAAACATAACTCCCTCATGTTTGTTACTGGTCATTATTGTAGAACATGTATAGAGTTGCAATCACGTTTTTATTTGATCCCTTATTGCAATTTGCCGATGTTCCTCCCAATTGCCAATAAACGAACAATTACAGTCCCGCGGGAATTCTGACATACCTCAGTAGTAGATTTTTCGATCAACTATTACATTATACAACAGTCTACCTATTTTTATTTATTTCGTTTCAAATTTAATATAGTTTCGCGTGTATATAAAACAGAAAATTACTTTCTTAGAAATATACAAGAAAATCAAGCAATATAAGTTTTATTATGATAGAAAACTCGTGTTCAGGAAAGGGATAATGTTTTTAATTTTCGTTTCATTATTACGGTGTGCTTTATATGGAACTATTACAATATAGATTACTTCACGCAACTACTAACTGTAATCATCATTTAAAGATAGTCGAATTGATATCATAATTATATCTAAATGAAATTAATAGATCCTTCAGTATAAGTCTTAGTCTTTATGGTGAAAATTTCCTTATCACTTTGTAAAGTTGAGCAATTAACAGATCACTTCGAAACCTCTAGAGATAATTAGAGCAGCTTCACCACCCTTTTGGTTAACTTCGTGTTTCAATCAAGTCTAGCAACGTTTCTCAAACTGTATTGTTGAATCAGACAAAAGTCTGCGAAATTTGGTACTTTACTAACAATTGACTTATTCCAGATCCGTACCAGATGTTCGGTCCTACGAGCAGCCGCCTAGCCAGTTCAGGTGAGTAAATTACATTTGATTTGTAACAAAAAAAATCTCATTAATTTCCCATATATGAGGTATGTTTATCAATACAATTTATGAAACAAAAACGCGACGGTCGCATGTTGGAACAGAATCAAATCAAACAAATAACAGTCTGGTAATTACCTTACATCGGCGAATCAAGGTAGTCACGTGTTTGGGCGCGTGCATAAATAGGGTGTACACATTAGTTGTTGTTTTAACCCTCCTCGATAACTATCCATAAAAGTAGATATTTCGTGTGAAACAAAACCCCAGATCGGCTAGTGCAAAGGTTAATATAAGCTGTTATTAAACGTGCATTAAGCAACGGTTTGAATGGCTTTTTCTGACTGTAAATTCGACGAACACACCCATACCCCTATCATTTATTATTTCAATAATTACTCTGGATATTTTTCGATAGAATTCCCTATCTATAGTAGTTTTCAATGTTTTTGTTTTATTCCAAATAGAATCAGAGTTGGTGTCTGTGTAATTTAACGATTTCATTATTGTCGTGGTGCCAGATTAGCATTTCAAATAATTTGAAATTTTACTTGTAAATTTAGCGACGACGGAAGGAAACAAACGCATGTTGTGGCGGCACCGGTGATTTAACCACCTGGACATAGAGGATATCCAGGCACATGTCTTGCCACATTTACATATAAAATCACTTTTTATCAGATCGTTACTAATTCTTCCATTAATAATAATTTTTCATTTTTTTTTTGTTTGTTTTGTATTAACCTTAGGTTCTGGTCAGATTCAATTATGGCAATTCCTTCTAGAATTATTGAGTGATTCGTCAAATGCTGCCTGTATTACGTGGGAAGGTACTAATGGTGAATTTAAATTAACAGATCCAGATGAAGTTGCCCGACGATGGGGTGAACGTAAATCAAAACCAAATATGAACTATGATAAACTATCAAGGGCATTAAGGTTTGTATTATTGTCGTAAATCCATTTCTATATAGATTATTATTAGTGAATCAATTGAATTATGATCAAACAAAGGGCACGTCGTTCAAATCAAAAAATAATTTTCTATTATTGCCCAACAATTCCGTGTGTGGAATTGAAGAAAAAATTGACCGGTAAACGCATTAGCCAATATATCGGTCGCTAATTGCTACAAATGAACAGGGCAATGTGATTACTCCACCCTGTGTATCTCTCTGTCTGGATTTTAGGGCTTGTTCAACTAACAACCTCCACAACTATCCAATCGACCATACAGAATTCTAGTCATTCTATTATAACATTGAATAAAACGTAAGTTGAATTGAACGACTGTAATATGACAAATGCCATTTGCTCCCGAACTGATCGATGAAATGGGAGTTTTTTATTTGGTCAAATGTTGAAGATTGTGCTAGTAAATCAGATAGAGCTACATCGATTGCTATATTTTATTTTTATGATAGGAAAATGGAATTTCATTATTGAATTCTAAACAGGTGTAATAGTCGGGGTAAATACAGATGGACTTTTGTCCTTCAGAAGTGGTATATTAGTCTGTCCGGTGCAATGTGTCCAGTTCCGGATCCAGAGGATGTTGGAGAATACCACATCCTCCGGAATTTGCTACCGTCGTTCTTATTGATTTCACAATTACCAGTTTCCACCCCACATAAATATATACAACACATGTGTAATACTTGAATTGCACATTTATGTTTATCTCTTTCAACGACTACTATACACAGATTTTTATTATAATTTCAGATATTATTACGATAAAAATATCATGACAAAAGTACATGGGAAACGGTATGCATACAAATTCGATTTTCAAGGACTGGCTGCTGCTACTCAACCAGCCACCAGCGACCCAAGCAGCTACAAATACCAAAGCGAATTATTCATGAGTTCCTACCATCACAGTGCTAAATTAGGCAGTTTCATGAGTCCTCATGCTGTTGTACCAAGTTCAGCAGGTCAGTAGAGTTGCCATTTCAAAAATCACACAAATAACAAAATTTTATTAGTGTATTGTCATCATTTATGATCATCATAAAAGTCCCCATTCTTCTATATGGACAAAATTAGCTTCGGTTTCTATTAAAGACACCGCACCCGTCCAGAGAATCTCACTAACAATATACTTATTTGAAAGGGGGGGCCGGTTAAATGATGGATAATGCGCCCTAAGGGGCCCGAAACAATGCACAATCAGAGCATTACGTCATTAAGGGGATGCAAGTGTTGTTTCCAGTACAATCGTCATATATGTCTACATATATAGTTACAGTGTTAACTGAAAAACTGTAATTATTTTTAAAAAATTTCACAGTTACGTATTAGAGACAGTCGTGGGATTCAAGTTGAAATTCGGGCAATTGACAAGTCGATTGAAGAGTAATGTAAATAAAGCTGCCGGTGCATTTGTCACCAACATGTCATCCGCAATAACTTTGCATACAAATCAAGGGGGAAATTGTTTGTGTAAATATAATATAGACACGTATATTGTTGCCTTGTTGCTGCCCGAATATTAATGCATTAAGTATGATACTTGAAGAAAGTTGGGGATTTGTTTTAATTTGTATTTCAATACGGCATAGTTTTGTGTTAGGGCAAGGAGCCGTGGTGCTATGGACAGCGCATTAAATGGAACACCCCATAAATTACGGTAAATTGCCCATCCGCGACGACAACACAAATGAATTGCATTAGCGCAATCGTAAATCCACTGTGCCGTGATGGGTGGGTGTGGATATATAGCCATAAACAAGCTAGCCGTTTGTCAACGAACTACTATAGTAACAACAATAATACAACAAACAAAACCCACATTGTACAAATATAAATAAAAACAAACAGATGATTTTTAAAGATGTTTCGATATATTTTTAGGTGGTTCGGTTACAGGATCAATCTTCCCATCACCTGGATCATATTGGAGTAATCCTAGTGCTAATTTGTATTCGAATATTGCTGCTAGTACGCATTCAATTAGCCATCATGCTGGACCGCATCTAGGTGCACCACCGTTGGGTTCTTATCCGCATTATGCATGACCTGCTACAAGTTCATCTCCTGCACCTGACTGGAATAGAAAGATCATGTAAGCTAATGAATAAAATACGGAAAAAAAACATATATTGTCTAGAGATTTAGTTGCGGTAGATTTATGTTGAGAAACAATTAAAAAAACAAAAATTGTAGTAAAGACTGTTGTGATAAGGAAAATTCTGAATGTAGGTATAAACCAAAGAACTTTTCTAGTCGCAACCAAGCGGGTTGAATCTGTTATTAGCTCGATGGTTTGTTTTTTTTTCTAAAAAAAAAAAGATAACAGTGCAATGTTTTAAATGTAAATATTAAATAAAGTAGATACGAATTCGAAACGTGTAAAGAATGACACAAACCGCATATAGGCGGCGACTGTGATAAGATTTTACGTATTCAGAATCGTTTTACGTTCCTCAATTTGATTTCCTTTAAAAATAAAATTATAACTCTATATATGTATTATAAATATATTTATTTTTTAAATTATTTAACAACCATCCCCACAGTTTCTGTATATAGTTCTGTATATTTTAACAGATAAATGTGTACTTGTTGTAAAGCTAGTAGACTATATAGAAACGTAATCTAGACTATAGACTAGAGATAAGTGGACAATATGTCCTAGAAATATCATAGATGTGCTAGTCATTTAAATCGATGTCAAAACGTGCAAAAAGCCATTTTGTTAAGGTGCCACAAAATGGCTACCGCAATCTTAAAACAAAACCAAAAAAAAAACTTGTATAAATGTTATGTATTTATTATATAAAATATAGTCGAAAATCAAATATTTAGTAAACTATTGTTGAAATATTTTCCCTATACTACCACCACTATTCACCCTTCACCATTTTACAACACTATTATTACTTACAGTAATGTCGTTAAAAATCCTGAATATTGTATCAGGGCACCTAGGGTTAAAGTTGAATTGTAAGGGCGCCGTTATGTATCATTACATCATTACATCATTAGGTGGCGCGTGTCTGTCGATCGGCATATGTTTTCCGCACGATTTCCTCGCAAGTCAGCAAGCGGACCAGGATGGTGTGTAGTAGCAGCTACTACTGAAAAACGTCTCACGAATACCCTCCAACAACTACTATGAGGGATACATGCGTGTGTAATGTATCGGAAGGAGTGATGCGTCTTGTTGTAGTAGTCTCTTTTATATGAGATTTTATTGCTTGCTATTTTTTCCGCCAATACAAGAAAGGACAAAAAGAACGAATTTAGAATTTCTAAAGGGTAATAGTGGAATGATTTCAATACACCCCTTTGTGTTGTATAGTTAACTGGATAACTTACGAAGGCCACAAGACAGGGCGTGACTAATGCTGCCAGGCGAATTTTACATCATTAACTAACGTTTTGTCATCCTATTTAGGGTTGAGAGTGGATTTTTTTCTGTTGTCAATAACTAGTTAATCGCAAAATAGGACAAACACAATATGACTGGAAATGCGAATCGTTCAGACGTCATTTTATTATAAATTTCACACTATTTTGTTGTTAGTCTGCTTATATGCAAATAATCGATCATGTCTTTCATTTTGGAGTAGAGTGTGTGAATTAGGGTTATAGTGGTTTTGATAGGTCTAATTGCGAGGTGCCAGTGTTGCTTGGTTACCTGTTGTAAACTCCTCATTGGTTCCTTATGAAAGATCGATTGCCGTTTTATCCAATCCTGCAAACGGATGTGCTACGAATGGCCGGAAATGCAATCGAAATACTCAGATACCACCACAAAGATTATATTTAAGAAGCTTTGTTTTTTGTATACAGGTGACAATAACAAACAAATAGTTGTTGATCTGAACAAAAAAACAAATAAAACGAACAAACAAAAATCATGATTTTATGTTTTTATTAAATAAGAAAAGGTGACGAAAACTTTGAAGGGTGGATGAAGATTTTCGTAACGATGGACAATTGCTAAAGATGTCCATTTTCGTTATTTTGAAGGCAAACAAAAGGGATCCAGTCGTGTTGACACTAAATATTGACTGACTGGAAATATTGAAGTTTGCTTTGTATTTGATTGCCAATCGAGACGGGACCTTGACCCACACAATCAATCACAATCCGCTGAAATGAATTTAAAAACTTTTTCAAAACTCTCAAGTTCACTCAATTAACAATAAACAAGTGTTTTGTTAAAAGATGAAAGTTTTAGCTTCCCTATTAACGTCCACAAAATAGCTAAAAATATTGCAAACG
>JAZBGY010000472.1:2811-18289 GCA_037414755.1 Lydus trimaculatus | reverse complement strand
GCCTGTACTACCTTTCTCTCCCACATAATATTTAAATAATAAAATAAATATTCATGGTAATAAAGCCCTTTTAGTTGGCAATTGGTAAAAATACGTTGAATAAAGTGCAATTTATAAATAAACATTTTATTATTCAAATTATACGATTTATAATAAACATAACAATAATCCATAATTAAATTATAGGTAACTCATGTGAATTTATCGAGATCTATCATCGACATGGCCACATCCAGACTTGTAATTTTTGATGTTAATGTACTTTCTTCAGCTTCTTCTATCCAACTATCAGAAGCTTCAATTAAATTCGCATCTGTTATCAATGATTTCGGTACATCTTTACTATTTCTAACAATACTGATTTTATCTAAATGATAAGAGACCTTCTCTTTACAATCCGCTAGAAATTCCTCAATATTCTAAAAATGATTTCAATAAATGTCAATTCAGTTCAAATATTGAGTATAACAAATCAGGGCCGGATTTAGAGATTTTGTTACATGAGGCAACATTAATAAATGGTGCCTCTCCCTTCCATGTACCCACAAACATTATACTCGCAGATCTTTCGCCAAAAGTGAGTGCCTATAGCATGCATCACCCTAGATTCGGCTTTGTAACAAATGATACTTACCTTCGTTGATAATTTTCTATTCAACTTATCAATACCATCAATTAAATGTTTCGATTGTGGATATTTCGATATAATTGTTGAATGATTAGCAATTGTACGAATTAAATCATATTGTTTTTCACAATAAATTAAATTACTAATTGCTATAATATCACCAATTTTTAAATTATCTAATAATGAACAATTTTTAGGATTTTCAAAAATCTTAACAAAAACCATACAACTATTATTATTATTATTATTATTCGTATCACATAACCAGAAATCTTGATCATATTGATTAATTGATAATTGAACAATTATACCGACTGTATCGAATTCATTAAAACAAGGTTGAATTGATTTAGATTTCAATAATGTTGAAATTGGTATTAAGGCACGATTTAATTTGTTAAATCTTTCTAAATTATCATTTTCTTGTTTAAATCTAGTTTTTGTTGTTGAACTTAAATCACCATTTATCCTAAATTTGAATTTTTCATAATTATTTTCAATATTATCAAATACATTAAGACTAACAGGTCGATTTGAACGGATATAGCGGAATCAACAACCCAACAAACGATTACGCAAAATAAGCTGCAGAAATTGGAGCGATTAGCGTGCGTGGGCGTTACTGAAGCCACGGGAACTACTACTACAGCTGTTATGGAAGTACTATTGGACCTACTTCCGTACCATCTGCAAGTGCCCATTTGGGCATGTCATCAATCTCTGAAACAACTGACTAACAATAAGTGCAACAAATTTACCCTTGTATGGGTGCCAGAGCATCAAGGATTTGTTGGAAACGAAATAGCCAACGACCTTGCAAAAACAGGTAGTATGAGTACACTCATAGGTCCGCAGCCATTCTGTGGGCTAGCAAAGACCCACAGAAAGCAAAAACTCTGTAGGTGGGAATGAAGCATAAACATTCTTCATCCACTGAAGGTATTGTCCATATAAAGAAGTTTATTGATTTACCTAAGAATGTTAGAAAGCTTCTCGACCTAAGTAGGAACGAACTAAGACATGTAACGGCACTCTCTTCACTGAGCCAGGTTTAAGAGCAACAGAGCAGCTGCGCTCGCGGTTCAGGAAAGCTAAATAAAAGGCCAAACTTCTACTGTTTTCTAATCTAATATAATCTAGGGTTGTGCTTATTAAAATATTACAAATTGACCTGCTAGTCTTAAATGTGGAGTTATACTTAGGCATGACGTTGTATATACGAAAGATAGAGCCTTCGGTCAAGGTTTGTAGATGATGTTCATCAGCTTTCCAAATTTGAAAAATAAACCCTTTATCATTTGTCTCAATAGTATCAACAACTAAAATTTTTAATACTGCTGTAACATCCCTTTGACATATATCTAATTTATTGATATTCTCTTTAATTTTATGATTGATTTCTTGTTGTTTATTAAATGAAAAACTTCTTTGGAAATCAATCATTAAATCTCTTTGGGATGGTGATAATAATTCCTATTAACATTTATAAAACAAATTAAACAATATACTTGAAGTCCCAATAAACTAGGCATTCACAGTCTAATCTGTAAGACCACACTCGCTGCAATATTTCGTTGTCGGCCTACCATTGGAGAGTGAACGGGGTGGTGTAAGCCTACCAGACCAGCCTACAGCAGTTACGCTCATTCTATCCTCTCCTACAAGTCCTACAAACAGTACAATCTCACGTGTTGATTTAAAACCGCGAGAAAATACAAACAAGACTCCTTGGAACGGCTAGCTGGATCCGTTGTGAGAGCGTGAGTAGTCGTACAGATTGGACTGTGAATGGTTTGTTACAAGAGGCTTACCTGAAAACGTTCAGGATCTTTACTATTTTCGTACAAATGGAAAAGTGTCCTACCACATGTAATTTCTAAAATATCACTTTGATTCTGTACCAGTGTTGTTGAACTTTTATTCGAATTCATTAAAGATTTCTCATAATCTTTTCGAACTAATTCGTGTATTTGCTCGATACGTTTCAATTTTTCATTCTCCCACTCTTGTGCACGTCGTTCCTCACCACGTTGATTCCGCCATACTAAACATTTTTTCAGAAATATGATTTCATGAATGAAAAGATGGAAGTTTATTCCTTTATAATACAATTCGAAAAAGTTAAATCCACCAACCGCGACTTGAACCCGGATCTCTCAATCTCAGCCTAAAGAGTAATAGACTTCGCCCGGGCAATGTAGTTGAAAATCACACTCCACATGATATTGAGAGGCGCGGGTTCAAGTCCCGACTGCTGAACTAAACTTTTTCAGGCTGTATTGTATCTTTTTTATTTTGTAAAATAATTACCCCTCATTTTGCCCTGTTTCTCTAAATATCGAATCGGATAAATTCTAGCAATATAAACTTTAATACAACCAATTAAACCACCAGATGGTTGTATTGAACGTAATGAAATTGGAAATGGTTCTGCTATGTGATAACAACCTAATTTACAATGCCATAATGTACGACGTGTAGCATTTGAATTAATTTTAAGATAAACACAATCAGGCGTCTAAAATTGAAATTTTTTACTAATCACCAAATAGGTAAACGAATTAAAAACAATTACTTCTAAAGGATGACAACCGTCACAATTCAATAATTCAGCACTATTTATCATCAATTTTGTTCCAATTTGAATTTTATTTTTTAAAATTTGTAAAGATAGAATTTCATCAGTTACAGTTTTAACACTATACCAACCATCAGTTAATTCTAATTCAAATTTACCATCAGATAACTGTAAATTTAATTAATATTTTTAATTCAATGTTTATAAATTATTAAATTACGAATTTTTATTACTTTAATAATATTTGCAACACATAAAACCATACGTTTTTGGGGTGTATCATCTTTTTCTAAAATTCGTCTCAATATCGATCTTTCAGCTTTATCAATTTCTCTATCATATCTGTAATTATTATAACGGGTTATCGTAATATGTTTGGTATAAATAGGGTTGCCATCGAAAGTTTGAATCGATTTGCTATAAGCATGCGCAGAAATAAAGTCTCGCTCAGATTAGTCAAGCCACTTGTCTTGCTTCAACGGCTTCAATTCAAGTAATTTGAAAGTACTAGTGGAGCTTCATTTAAATTTTTGCATGCCTTGAACATACTTGAAAATCAACTTGAATAGTGTGAACTGTTCTCTTTCCAGCGAGTTAAAGACAGCTAAGTGGTTGATGGCCTACCGACAATAACGAGTAATAGGTGGACTAATGAAACAACCCTTAAACTTCTAGAAGTTTACGAATGCGAATGAATGCGAGGGTAATGCGCAAACAGAAGTACTAAAATATCCTTGCATTCGATTGTATTCCACTAGTTTGTAGTTTCTATTTCCCGTCTACGTTTTGCGAACGCATAGTTTTCTTTGAAGTACCGGCAACAGGCGGAACACCGTTTGAGTTTGATTTGCTGTCCGTTAGATGTTAACATTGAAGGAAGACCTAAGTATGGATAAAAATGATTGGAACAAATGGATGAACATGGCCCGAATGGAGATGTTGATGAACTCCGTAAGAAATTTAGACCATTAAGACCGTATAGAATGAAAATCTGAAGAAACTTGAAAGTAGTAAGAAGAATGATGCTGAAACAGATGAAATTGATAAACCAAAATTGATCTGTTTAGCTAAAGACAACATTTTTTTTAATAACGTAAAGACTACAAGAAAATCTCGTATCTTCTGAAACTAACTCTCTAACAAAGTCACAGATATACTTAAGGCGATTTCCGCTGCTAATCTGTTTCTTTACTCATATTGACCGTTTCCGATTACGGTAATTTTCTAAAATTCTTAATAATTCGTTCGGCATTTCTGTAATTAATACAAGAATTCTACTACGCATAGAGTCCCGCTTAACATTTTTGCTGTTCATTTGGTCTCAACAGAAGTAGACAATTACGAAAGCTTTCCGTCGGTAATATCAACAAAATCGCTATAATCTGCCATGAGCAGTGAACATGTTCGGCTCGATCCACATTGTTGAACTGCTCACGCTCCAGAAAAATCTCCGTACATGAAAGAGTAATGAGCATATTCATGCTATGCGTAACATATTAGCACAGGTCCAGTTAGGCCGCGAGAAATATATTTAGGTGCAGCGAGACTGGACTATCAGTACTGCATAGTCTCTTTCCAACTTCCATTTGTCACCGATTATTCATACAGATAGCTTGTCGAAACGTTCGAATTATCCAAACTTTTTCTTGCAAAAAGGCCAAACTTTGTCTGCGCTTTAGCCGTCACCGAGCGCTCAATTAACCGAGTTCTTAAAAATACTATGTATGCGTTTATATTATATGATATGTAGGTATATGCCGCATAGTAACGAATCATCAACATTCGCTGCGAATGTACCCGACATTTTCACTTATCCAGGATCCAGGTGCTTTGTCTTGTTGTAGAGTAGTAGTTATCTGAACCAGGCTTAAGTATCGAATCGAACAGATAGCAACCCTACCTCTCTAAACAAACCTATACTTCAACTGTTGTATAATATTTTCAACATTTAAGAAATCTTGATAATCTTCAAAGCAATTCTCATAACTGGCCAATTTCCATACAATCCATTTATAATGATTTTCTAACCACAATTTTGGTATCAGTTTTGGTTCAATACCAGGCATTGTTTTAAATGCATTTGAAATCTCAGTAAAACCAATTAAATTGTCAATGTTTGGTACAATCATTGCACCATCTTCAGTCTTAATAGTAGCGGAATCATTTCTAAAAGAAAGAACACATTCTTTGCAAAAATAAAATCATCATCTTTCTTTGATTGAAAGAAAGCATCGAACTTGCTTCCTATTTTGTTAATTTATTGATTAAATTTGAGGAAATACTGCCGCACTCAGCGAAGGACCAAGGAGACACTTGTCTCAGGCGCCGTTTCCAATGATGCGCTCAATTATTTACGCTTAACAAATGTAACTCAAAACGATAATGAAAAAGGCGCCTGCAACTCTTGTTGGACTTGGGCACAAAATATCCTAAGTCCAGCTGTTGAGAATAGTAAATAGAAAATAGTATGTCTAGCTAGCTGGTATAGCATTAAGGAAGTCTGGTAGCGTACTACTTTCCCTACTCTTAATCAGAAGCGGATTTGGTTGTGATGCCGCCCTAGGCCCGCTCTGATGTGCCGCTCTAGGCCCGCTCTGATGTGCCGCCCTAGGCCTGCTCTGATGTGCCGCCCTTCTTATAATGTCAAGAAATACATACAGGTTGAAATATTTCATCTAGGAACGTCGAAGAAACTACAAGAATCGAGAGTTTTATAGCCTTCGTCTGGGTTGAAGAGAGATAGCTCGTAGAATATTTGTGAGATTACCTACCCTTAAGACTGCCCTATTACCTGTAGTTTCTTCTATCTTCCTAGATGAAATGTGTTAGACGATATATAACATTTCTTATAAACATTTCTAAGTAGTAACAGTGAGACAGATAGCAATAAAGATTGTTCTCAAAATCGACAGAAAACTCATTCAATTTTGAATTTTTAGCTCTTCCCAAAGTTTTCCGCCCCTCAAACTGTGGCGCCCTAGGCCCGGGCCTCGCGGGCCTAGGCCTAAATCCTTCACTGCTCGTAATGCAATAAATGTTTACCGAAAATGAATGAATGCAGCATTTTGTGGAGTTACAATTGGCACTTTTTCTAAACCATTGGTGCGGATTTTTAAATCTTTTAATGATACTCTGGTCGCCATTTGTTTTCTTGATAACAGGACGCCTTGACGTTTTCTGAAATTTATAAATTATCAATATTGGGTGTAATCCTAAAGCCCAATTCACATTTGCAGTCAAGGTACGGTCAGAACATGGTATAATCAACATCGCTGCAGAAAAATCAACGGATGCATTCACATTAGTCGATTCGGTAACGATCGAACGCCGATCAAGACCGTCACGATCAAGTCGGAAGCTATCTTGAAAGCGTCTAGTGAAAATGGTCTCTATAGGTCTTTCTGGAACAAAAATACATAGGTTGAGAACTAGATCACCGTAGAGACACGACCACATCATCAACTCGTCCGTTGTGGTTAGTCAGATATAACGACGTGTGAACTCTATTGGCTAACCGGACATCGGCAAAAGTCGGGCATGTTACCAGTCTCTGTATTTTTGATTCAGAAAGACTTCTAGTTCTAGTGCATTCATTCATGGTAACCAGCAAGTGAGAATGGATTGGCAAAATATAACGCGTGACCTAAACGTGTCTTCACTGCAAGTGTGAATGGGCCCTAAAGATTAAGATTTACTGTTTATAGAAAGAATCGGCATTATTTTGTACACTTCTCTGGAAATTTAAAGCTTCTTGTTTAGCAACAATAATTCTCAATTGATTTTCTAAATCTAATCGTTGTTTTTCTAAATTAGACGTCCATACATCAAAATTACCACCTGTATGTTGTTCAATAACAAATTTTGAACAATCTCCAATAACTTTATCTTGTTTTACATTAGATTTGATTGGTGTTATTGTTGAATTGAACAAAACTGGTGTTTCTCTTTCAGATGGGATTGTTGTTTTAACTGGTGTCGAATTGAAACAATCGTAACGATTCGTTTTTATTGGCGATAAATCATCAAATATTAATCTAGCTCGAGCAAGTTTTTCTTCTATTACAGGTTTTAGTTTTATAGACATTCCTAAACGTTTCCTATTTCTATTCGTTTTAACGGTGGTGTTAATCAACGATGTACTCGTTTTTAAAATTTTTGAAGGTTGTGAACTATTAAAACTACACTTTCGTTTATTATTATCAATAGCTATTTGTTTAAAATTCCTTAAATATTGTTGAGATTCTATTATTTCTTCATTATGGAATCCTGCAAATTTGAGATCATCCGGTGATTTCGGAGAATTAGAATTCTCTAAATTCTCGCCTATTCGTTTCTTTGCAACATTTTTGACAATTGCTGGTAATTTTACAGTTCTTCTAGCAACATTTGCGATTTTAGGAGTCTGAAAACATGAATCTGCGTCCGTTTCAGTGGTTGTTATTTGAGGTTTCAAATCGTCTTTTATCACACTTGGAATTTCAGCGGGAATTTTAGAAAAATCTTCATTGAATCTTTTTTCAGCAGTTTCAATTGCTGATGCTGACAATCTCAATCCTTTACCGGAAGCAGTTTGAAAACCACCATCAAATTTTGGAACTTTAGATAGTGCTTCAGAGAATCTTCTTCTAGCTGTTTCAAGTGAAGAATCTGCCAATTTCAAGTTCCTACCTGAAGCACTTTCAACACCACTAAAACCCGTCTCTTTATTATTCTCAGAATATAATTTTGAAGATTCTTCATTAGAAGGTTTTGAAAGTTTTGGACGTTTTTCTGGAATTTTTGGGCAATTAGAGAAATCCTCACTAAATCGCCTTTCAGCCGCTTCAATTGCAGATTTTGATAATTTCAATCCTTTACCGGAAGCAGTCTGAAAAAAACCACCAACATTTGAGGTTTTAGCATTCGCAAAACATGAGCCTGCTTCCGTTGCAGAGGTTGTCAATTGAGATTGTAATGATTTGGAGTTGGTGTCTACAACAACATTTTGAATTTGGGGCATTTTAGACAAATCTTCACTAAATCTTCTTTCAGCAGCGTCAATTGCTGCTTGTGACAGTTTCAATCCTTTACCGGAAGCAGTCTGAAAACCACCAACATTTGCAATTTTAGCATTCTCAAAACATGAGCCTGCTTCCGTTGCAGAGGTTGTCAATTGAGATTGTAATGATTTGGAATTGGTGTCTACCACAACATTTTGAATTTGGGGCATTTTAGACAAATCTTCATTAAATCTTCTTTCAGCAGCATCAATTGCTGCTTGTGACAGTTTTAATCCTTTACCGGATGCAGTTTGAAAACCACCAAATTTTGCTTTCTCATCAAATTCAGAAATTTTGGATTGTTCTTCAGAGAATCGTTTTTTAGCATGTTCAAGTGAAGATTCGGACAATTTCAAGTCTTTACCTGAAGCGCTTTTAAAACCAACAAAAGTAGTCTCTTCTAATGATTTTGGGCATTTTTCTGTAACAGTTTGAGTCTGAGAGCAATTAGAGAGATCTTCGTTAAATCGTTTTTTGGCAGCTTCAAGTGCTGCTTCGGATAGCTTTACACCTTTACCGGAAGCAGTCTGGAAACCACCAAAACTAGTAGTTTTATTATGTTCCCCAGGGAGCTTAGAGAATTCTTCAGAATCTCTTTTTGTAACACTATTAATTACAGATTGTGTTAATTTCAGTTCGTCACCTGGATTTGGCTGAAAATTTCCTTTATTATTTCGTATTTCATTCTCAATTATTGTAATATTTTCAAATAATTTATCAGAATCATCATTATATAAATCCAAAAAATCATTTTTAGGTTCTGCATCAGATTTAGAAGGTTTTTCCGAATCATCAATCGGATTTAGGATATCGGCAAATAATTTCGTATATTTCTCCAAACTACCATCAGATAATTGAATAATTCGACCAGAAGCTGTCTGAAAACCATTTTTATCATCTTTCAAACTCTCATCAATAGACTTATTGTTTACAGATTCTGTAAAATTTTGATTATTTGCAGATGATTGAAATCGATCAACTAATTGAACACGATTCGATTTGCGTTGTAATTTCTTTTGCAATAATAATTTACGATTAATTCGATGACTATTTAAAACCGGTGATAACGGTTTTTCCATCGTTTCTTCAGAATTATCCATTTGAATAAATTTTGAGGTTATCTACAGGAAAAAAATCAATTATTACATTAATTACTTTATAATTATATACAACAAACTTACAATACATTCACACGTTATAATTAATAACAAATTAAACACACATAAACGTATTAATATTGCATTAAACACAATTTTAACAACAACCGACAATTGATAGGTTAGAACAAACCAAACATAATCCGGTATTGCAAAAATTTGTTTTAATTCAGTAATAATTACATATAGAAAAATAAAACGAGAAGAATGCAATTTTAAGATTAGAATTATTGTGATAAGTGTACGGAAATTTAAACAATTTGATTAAAAGTTTGTTGGTAAATTTTTGAAATTCGCGCTATTTCGCAGGAATTTCGAATTTGCTACATTGTCAGATTGTGCATTCCACACCTTTATAACAATTTAATTTTGCTTCAACCTACATATTTTATAATATTATTTTTGTTTTGTTAAAATCTTCAATTATTTACGATTGAATTCGATTTTATGTGAGATTTATTGGGGTTGTGTTTAATTTTTATAAAGTATGGCGACAATCTGACAACATTGCACATTTGGTGACATTTTGTTATAATTTAGGTTATAACATTTCATTTTTATTGTTTATTTTATTGCAAATTCCTTCCTCGAATTTATTAATTCAAGCAATATAATAATAAATATGAACATAAATAATGCGAATAATTATAATAATGTGAATATTAGAATAAATAGTAATTGTTAAAAAGGTGACATATTGTGTTGATTGATTCTTGTATTTATTGTTGAATTTTGTTGTAGAAATCGAGATTATTTTGTTAGAAACAATAGCCTGATGTTGCAATTGCTCCACAAATGAATCAACAACAAGCTTTATTAGAGCGATTATCGCCACAGATCTTGGGATGTCCATTAGTCCATCTGGGCCATACATCATCTGGTACTGATGAAACTGCCACATCTGCTGAACTTTTCTATCAAACAGAACACGATGATTACCATCAAAAATCAACTGTTTATCCACCGAATAATAATAATAATAGTAATACTAATAAATATTTGGAGAAGAATTATTACCACCATCAGCCCCATTTGTGTGATTCATCACCGAATCATCGCAACTACACACCATACGATAAACAATTAGATTTGACGACATTAACATTAGATGAACATTATTGGGGCTATGATGATTATAATAAATTGCGTAATAATGGTGTTGATACGAATGTCCAGTATTATCGTACTAAACCACAAAATACGAATTATTTATTAGATAATTTTACAAAATTAGGTAAATCAAGTCCGTGTTTAGATCAAGGTTATCACACATTGGCATTTTCGACAACAACACCACCATCAAATCAAACAACGATCCCACCGAATCTATGGTCGGATGGTTTTAAAGGCAAAAAATATCAAAATAAAAACAATTCATTCGATCGTTTATCTGATGATTTAATTATACGAATTTTTGCATATTTAACAAATATTGATTTGAGTGTTTGTGCACGTGTATGTCGTCGTTTTAATATTTTAGCATGGACACCATCATTATGGCGTAATATCCATTTAGAAGGTGATCAATTGAGAGGTGATCGTGCTGTACGTGGTATATTACGACAATTATGCGGCCAACTTGGACATGATACATGTCCCAGTATTGAACGTATCCACATTCTTTATGGTGTTAAATTAACCGATAAAAGTCTACTAATGTTAGCTAGAAGATGTCCAGAATTGACACATTTACAAATCCAAGGATGTCCATCGATCACCAATAATGCATTATTTGAGATTGCATCACGTTGTAATAATCTACAACATCTTGATGTTACAGGCTGTGTTAAAATTTCTTGTATTAGTTTAAATCCCGGTTTAGATCCATCCAGACGATTGAATCTTCAACATTTAGATTTAACCGATTGTTCTGCATTACAAGATAGTGGTTTACGTGTTATTGTACAAAATTGTCCACAATTAACATATTTATATCTAAGACGTTGTATACAAATCACTGATGCTGGTTTGAAATTTGTACCGAGTTTTTGTACAGATTTAAAAGAATTAAGTATCAGTGATTGTATTAATATTACAGATTTCGGTTTATATGAATTAGGTAAATTAGGTGCTGTATTACGTTATTTATCTGTAGCAAAATGTCATCAAGTTAGTGATGCTGGTTTAAAAGTGATAGCTAGACGCTGTTATAAATTACGTTATTTGAATTGTAGAGGTTGTGAAGCTGTATCAGATGATGCGATATTTGTATTAGCTAGATCATGTACAAGATTAGGTGCTTTAGATATTGGTAAATGTGATGTTAGTGATGCTGGTTTAAGGGCACTAGCTGAAAGTTGTCCAAATTTGAAAAAATTAAGTTTAAGAAGTTGTGACTTGGTGACGGATAGAGGGGTGCAATATATTGCGTATTATTGTCGTGGCTTACAACAATTAAATATACAAGATTGTCAAATTTCTTTAGAGGGTTATAGGGCTGTTAAGAAATATTGTAAACGTTGTGTTATCGAACACACAAATCCAGGATTTTTCTAATTAATTTTTTTATATATTATTATTATTATTATTAAAAATAATAATTGTTAACTATTTATTTTTGTATATTTTTGTATATGCTAAAAATATTTTTATAAACATTTTATACTTTTTTTTTTACTAAAAAATTTGCGTTATTATTTACACAAATCAATCGTATAAAAAAACAGTCTTTTATACAAAAAAAATCAACTAAAAAGCTTATCAAAATTAAGCTGGCAATAAATCAAAATCATCACTAACATGTACCATAGGTACATGATGTTCATCAATTGATGGTGTTGTTTTACGATCACATAAATTCAATTCTTTCATCTTCCATTCCCAATTCATCTTTTGTACAGCATGTAATGATTCAGCTTCATTATGATGTCGTAATAACATATGTTCTTTAATTTTCTCCCATTTATCATCAACATCTTGTAACCAACTTAAAAATAAACGTCCATTATATCGTGAACGTGCATTACGATCTTTCTCTTCTTGTTCCGGTGTAATCAAATTATAAACTTCTTCATCACGTAAAATTGTACATACAGAAAATGGTAATGATTGATTTGCTAAAGCTCTAGCAGCTCTACCATGAACACGTAGAATTTCCTGTTCTACTGATAATACCAATTTTTCTTTTTCTATTACATGCTAAACATTTTTAAAAATCAATCAAACAAAAAAAATGCTTTTAATTGAAAAGAATGTACAGGGTGGTCCATTTTCGATGGTATTTAAGGTAAACTCCTATAAGCAGTGACCGGACAAAATAACTGATGGCACATTCTAGTGCTACTTTTTTATGAGTAATCAGATGGTGTTGTCAGATTTTTGCGATGCTCTTTTGTTTTCGAGTTATTCAACTTTTTTGAAGATGCTCTGTATCTCGCATACTTCTAAGAAAATTAAAGAAATTCTTATTGCTTTTAATACAGTTTTCAATGCAGACTTTATCTCTCTTATCTATTTTAGTGTAAGTTTCACAGTTATTCAGATACAAGACAAAGTTGTATTTTTTTAAATGGGAACCATAGTTAATTTATAGTTCATTAAATTGCTTCTTTTTTTGTGATTCCAAATATATATAGTTTCCTATAGTTATTTTCAATAATATGGGCATTTTTTAACAAAATCCGTTATTGCAGGTAGAAATTACAAAACTATACTCAAAATAAACGTAGAGTGCTGTGGAACAATTGTGTCTCCGACTTGTCAGGTGATTATTAATTTTTATTTTTTGCAATAAATATTGCATTTTTTACACAAAATTTATGAAAAATATTTGTTATAAAGCTTTTCTGGATAGTTCGCCTGCGGATCCAGAGATAAAAACACCGTAATTCAAGAAATCAAGCAAAATCAATGATTACTTGACAACTTTAAATAGGAATTGTTTCATAGCACCCTACGTTTAATTCAAATACAGCTGTATCATTTTTACCTGTAGGATTTCCTTTTCTGTAGTGACTTTTGCTGTTGAAAATAACTATAGCAAACCATATATTTTCGGAATCAGAACAAAATAGAAAATCTAATGAACTATAAATTAACTATAGTTTCCATTAAAAAAAAATACAAATTTGTGTTATATCTCAAAAGTGAACAACGCAGGTAAAATCTGCATTAAAAACTGTATTAGAAGTAATTAAAATTGTTCCTATTTTTTTGGAAGCATACGAGATATAAAGCATTTTCAAAATAGTAGAAAAATCAAAAAAGTTGAATAACTCGAAAACAAAAGAACATTGCGAAAATCTGACGACACCATCTGATTACTCATGAAAAAGTAGCTGGAGAATGTGCCATCAGTTATTTTGTCCGATAACTACTTATAGGAGTTTACCTGAAATACCATCGAAAATAAGACACCCTGTACAATAATTACCTGCATTCTTAAACGATAACGTTCCTTTTCTTGTTCAGTAAATAAATCTTTCATTTGAGGCGGTAATGTCGGCGGGTAGGAGATATTCGGTGTTGTTGGAGCTGTACTTGCCAAAACATACGTACAACGATTCATTAGATAATCTTTAAAGCCTTGTGGAGGTTTGGGCTGGACAGGAAACAATCCCCGGCGACGTTTATCAATCTATAATTAATTAATGGCTTTAAATCATATTAACATTCAGTGCCGCGATTGAGCTTCTATGGTCACCGATGGTCATTTTTTTACACAAGTACAATGTGACCACCCGTACACACCAGTAAAACTTAACAATTCGAGAAGTTTGTGCAGTAATGAAAAACCTAACCAGGAAGTGAACAAAGCAATGACCACCGGTGGGCATGCAACGCTTAAAATATTCAAAATAAAAACAACAAACATACTTGTTTTCTAATATTAAGAAATAATTGATAACAATTTGTGATTGGTTGATCATGCGGATGAATTTGTGCTTCAACTGGAGTTTCTTGTGTTTCAGTTTGTGGTATTGATGTTTCTTTATTCGGTTTCATTTTACGTTTCCTTGGATGTAATTCAACTGGTGCTGATGTTGTTGTAGTTGATGTTGATGTTGATGATGATGATGATGATGATGAGGATGATGATGCTGTTGTTGCAGCAGTTGTAGTTTCTATTTCATTACTACTAGTAGATGCTTGTGTATCTGATGTTTTCGATGATATTGTTGCTGTTGTTGCTGTAGTAACTGTTGTTGTTGTTGCTGCTGTTGCTGATGTTGTAATTGTTGTTGTTATTTCATTTTGTGTTGGTGCAACAGCAGCTGGTGATGCATTCGGTGATGGTGAATGTGATCTTTGTAATTGTGGTGATGAATTATTACTACCACGATCTGTACCTTGTGTTGTACCAGAACGATGGGAACTTCTTAATACTCGTTGATGACTAGAATTTGTTCTCTACAACAATATTTAGTTAAAATGTATAATTTTTGTATTTTATTATTTTTAATAATTACCTGATCTTCACTTGTATTTGTTGTGATTGTTTCTTTTTTATCATCACTTTTTGTTGCAGTAGAACCTTCAGGACTGTTGGCATTACTTGTTATTTCTTTATCATTAGTATCACTATTATTTGAACTGGGTACAACATAAGGTAATGCTTGATGTGCCCTTTGTGAACTATTCTTACCATTTCGATTTGTTCCAGTTTCTTGTTCACCACCAGCACTTTGTGGTATAACAATTTTTAATGGTGGTACTTTTAAATCAGATTTTCCATCTTCTGTTTCAACATCACTCACATTACCTGGTTTTGGACTAGGACAAGGACTTTTCTTTTCTCCTCCACTCCCTAATTTGAAAAATAAAAAATTGAAGAAGAAAAAAAAAACACTAATTATTGTTGAAAAGAATTTTATACCTTTTGTGGCAGTCGTTTGTGTTTTTGCTTGATTAGTTACTGTTTGTTTTGTATTTTGACCTTTCGTTTGACCTCCACCTCGCTGTGGTGGGATTTTCGTATCTTTACCAACATCTTCTTTACGTTTTTTACGTCGACTTTCATCATCATTATTACTACTACCATCTTCTGTTGTTTCAGCAATTTCAGAAAAATTCCTTTTAGCCACATCTTCTGTTGTTACACTACTTGTTGTAGTTGTAATTGTAGTTGTTGTTGTAA
>JAZBGY010000471.1:32437-59186 GCA_037414755.1 Lydus trimaculatus | reverse complement strand
GTATGAAGGTATGCGCATTTTCGGACAGTGTAGATTTACATCTGGAAAATTTTCCAAAATTTGGAAAATTGCGAAACTTGCATTAACTTTGGAATTCGAATAATGACCCCTGTGTAATCCACCTGTCTGTGTGTGTGTTTAATGATGTGTAAATAAATCGTTTTTAAACACTGTATTTCTACTCTTCTCCCAACTATCGTCACGTCATCCAAATCACAATTTTTGTAAATTTCGCACGTAATTACCAGTGACTAGAATTATAAAATTGAAAATTACAACAAATCTGCTGATAACAAATAAGATATTATCATCACAAATAAATTTTTGTGAAAAAAAAACAAATGCAGTCCAAATAAGTCTTACTTTTTGGAAAATGGGGAAATACTATCTTACCCATGACCTCGAAACGATCGTTATTTCTGCTTTTATTTGTTTATGATCAAATGTTTACGTCATCTAAGTTGTTATTGGTGTCAATATTTTGCTGCTAACCACCTTCTTTCAGGACAAAGAACAAACAAACAATTATTAATAAATCTTAAAACAAACGATGGAAAATAAAAGACAAATAATTTGATGCAATAATTAACATTAATATATTTCTAATTATTATTATTATATTACATTGAAACATTCTACATACAATTTCTACAGCAAAGTTGATTTATTTTTTAATTTTTGCTAGAATTTTTCAAAGAATTATGTACAAAATTAAAAAATACCACATTAAAATTTCAGTTTTTTTTTTACCAGAGGAATATCACATTTTGTTATTCTTAAAATTTACTTTAAAAAAGTTTTAATTGCACTTTGTTTCAATAGTAACTTATATAGAATTATCTATCTAGTACGTACATAATTCTATGAAAATCTTTTTGTTTTGAAAAAAAAAATTATTTGATTAAAAAATACATTATTGAACCTGTAATTTATACACCCTGTTGTTAGTGTTCTAAAAAATCTCTCTCCATATAATAGGTAAGCATAAAAATATTTTAGAAAATTACTAACGACAACCAAAAACATTATAATAATAACGTATTGTACAGAATTATAAAAAAAAACACACACACACACATTCGACTATTTTTAAGTATAATTAATCAAATAAATCATATATTTTTTGTTTTGTTTTTAAATATAATCACAATCTAAGTTTTGTACCATTATCAGTCAATAATTTTACAATCTGAGGCATTAGTACCATTCATATGTTATATTAAATCTATAATTCTGTACTAAATACATTCCTTTTATTTATTTGTTATTATAGATTTCCTATTATTATATATATAGTAGGATTACTATACAAAAAAACTTTGATAAAAAAATATTGGACCACTTAATGAATCTAAAAAAAAAAAGAAAAACATCTCAATATTGAATATATAAAAGCAGAAAGAAAATAAATATACATGCTAAGCCATTTCCAAATTAAAAAATAATAATAATAATAATTACAACGAGAAAAATAATAAAAAAATTATAAGAAACAAAAATAATAATAATGAATTATAAACCCATATAAAACTTTATCCACAAATCGAGCTTCGCGTTTCTCATTTTCTTTCGTTAAACATTAAACACAAAAATTGATTAACGGATAAATGACAATTATTACAATAACTGCTATCAATCAATTGTTGTTTTGGTAAATTATTTAGAAAAAATAATATCCAGTTTTACAAAATTATTACAAAGCATTATTTACAAAATAACAAAATGTTACAAACAATTATTGTACGGAAACAGTGTGTAATCGATAAAAATAGAAATTCTGAACGATTTTTAAGATTATTTGTACTTTTCAAACATGTCAAACTATAAGCAATGTCTCATCATCATCATTTTAACATTTTGTTTTTATAAAGTCAGTCATTACTACTATTTACAAATCAAAATAATTTAAAGCTTTTAAAATTTATTATTAATAAAAGATTTAGGAAAACTTTTCAATAAAAATATTCATTATGCTCAATATTTAATAGTTTTTAACAACTATTGAAAATAATGAATTTTTGAAAGAAAAAAAAATGAAAACAGTTTTGCCAAATCTTTAGAATAAAATCATGATTTTTGAAGATCATTTATGTTGATACAGAAGCAAGGAAAAAAAAATGGCATTATTATAACATCTGTCATGACAGATTATCACAGTAATTCACTTAAAAAATACAAGATATATGATACATCGAAAGAAAGAAAGATACACAAAAAAATAAAGAAACAAGAAAGAAAGAAAGGGATAATACATTTGAAAACTGCTTATAGTTTGCATTAATAATAATAATAAGAAGAAATAAATGAAACAGATGAAATAAAGGCAACCCAGTCAACTAAAACTCTTCTTAATTTGTGTTGATGATGTAGTTACGTAAGACAATGATCATCTACCATTAATCATATGATGAAAAAACAACGATTTAAACTCGACAAACATTTTTATAATTCGATCGATTATAATTCAAACTTTTATAAAATGCTGGATTCATAGGAAATGGGGGACCATCACATCTATACATTTGACGATTTGGATTGAAACCATAGTTCATCTATAAAATTAAATAAATTTATTAACTTAGATAGTAAAATGTTCAAAACAATAAAATAAAAACAACAACAACTTACATCTCTAGAAGGTTTTACTCGTAATGATGATAAAATCATATTAGATTGAGTACGATGATATTTATTAGGGAAATCAAATGATGAATATCTATTTGATTGAAATGGTCTTTGTACTTGTTGTCTCTTATATTTATCTTGTAATGGTGTTGAGGGTGGTGTATTTGTTGGTGATGAATTTGCAGATGATGCTGAGGAAGAATCATTTTCGGATGATGAAAAAGTCGCTAGAGTACAATACGAACCTTCTGATTCGCCAAGTCTATAATAATAACATGATCAATCATATATCAAAATCAATAAACGGATAGATATAGGAGGTTAAATTAAAATTTGAAATATAGTATATACCTATAGCATACTTCATTAGGATCAACCCAAACTGTTAGTTCTGGTGGTAAACGTAAATCATCATATGAACGTCCACATTTGCTTGCAGCACGTTCTAATGTTAAATCTACAGGACTAACACCATTCACACGGATACAACGGTATGCTTGACCTTTACTGGGCAATTCCGGGAACCAATGCTTCTCAAATCTGGAAATATTTAACAATTTATAAAAAATACAAATAAACACCATTTGAAGATTTATTATAAATAATTTCCGTTTAATTATCAACTATCAATCACACAAGAAAGACAAAAGAAACAAAGAAAACATTTTACATTGAAATTAAAAAACCTTAGTTTATTTTAATTTTACATACATGTCCTTGTTGTTGTGTTCTCGATTAAAATAATCAAAATAGAAAAAATAAAATTAAAAAACAAAAAAAAATAGAGTTCGTTGACCATATACAACAGTAATAGAAAATGAAATAAATAAACGACATGAAATATTTTTTCCACATGTAAAGATTTGTTATTTAAATTGAGTTATTGTTTAATATTTATGGAAAATACAAAGTAATTTCCCCAAAAATATCTCACATAAAAAACTATAGAGGTATACTATAGTTAAGATGTTGCATTTACCAATTTCAACAAAATTAATATTTGAATTGCTTTAATACAAACTCAAGTAAATCAATGAAGAATTAAATCAAAGTTAAATAGGTAGCATATAAATTAGAGAAACACACAATTGTGTTTATTTATTTGTTAGATAGTAACAAATTGGAAATTTCACTTTTACATGTGAATATCAACAGAAAAAATATAATAAAGGAATTAGACTTGAAATTAGAATTATTAAGAAACGTAAAACCCAACCAACTGCCACTTCTAATTATTAGTTAATTTTATATTATGTATACATATAATGAGATTATTAAACAACATTCATTTGTAATTATAAATGTGCATGGTGTTTGTCATCATAGATATATAAATAAACTAATTGAATTCTAGAAAAAGTAAAAAAAACAACAGAATTAATAATAACAATTAAGGACTTATTATTTATTTACAAGCCTGTCTGTCTGTCTGTCTTCCATTTTAATAATTTCAATTAAATTAAATGCAATCAAATAATCATCATATTATGATGCTACAACAATATAAACAACAATTTAAATACATATTGTGTTGTTACAATTATTACGATTAAAATATAGAGGGAGAGGGGTTGTTAAAAAGTCCGTACTTATTATAAATTATATACATACAGGGTTGGTGGCTCAAGTGTCGCAGTGATTCGAGATCTGCATTTTGTAGAAAAAGGACAGAAATAAAAGTTTTAAGAACGTGTACTGCCTTTTTGACTGCCCCATGGTAGTCCTGAGGTGTCACCGTATACGTTCTTAAAAACTTTTATTTCTGTCCTTTTTCTACAAAATGCAAATCTCGAATCACTGCGGCACTTGAACCACCAACCCTGTATATTTAATACGTTTTCAAGTCTTGTTGTAAGTAGTTTATTTTGTGTGTTTTTTTTGAAGTATATTTTTATTTTTGATTGTGTATGTAATTCAAGATAGGAAAAATTGCTTATTGTTGGTAAAAATAACTTACAATGAGAAACAAAAGAAAAATATATATGTATAGATTCAATGATATTAGAGTTTGATAAAAGAAATTAAATGCAATTCGTGTAAAAACTGCGTATTATCTTGTCATTAACAAAAATTATTGCAATTGTATAAAGTTCAAAAAAAATTGTTGTGCAATAAGTATATCTTAAATTTTAATGGATTAATCCAACTAATAAATTGTGATTTAAAAATTTATATAAGAAAATCTTACTTTTTACTTTTTAATAAAATTTCATTTTATTGGATTTTCTATATATCAATAGGTGGTCAATGACTCATTTGAATATTAAGACTTTCCGTTAAACTGTTTTCATCAGTGAAATTATTATAGGATAGGTGGTTAATTACTGTTTTCTAAACGGTATGCTTACCGTTTAGAAAATTTAGAAATTATTCTTCGAAATAAAAAAATAAATAAAGAGAAAAGCAAATTCAACGTACATTTTATCAATCAAATTTTTCTGGTAAATCCTGTATGTAAATAATATTATGATGGATGACTGATATTATTGTACATTACATTACATTTTGAAATAGTGAAACAATTTAATTAAATAAAAGAAAAACCAATTAACAACTTTTAAACAACAAAACAGTTGATAAGAATACTTGATAAAAAAATTAAACATATGTATAGTTGTTGTGTAGACGATATCTATCTACACATAGTATAGTAAGGAATTTGAATGTGATTTTTAACTTTTTTCTTTTGAAAAAAAAAGAAGAAGGTCGAAAAAATAAACTTGACATAAAATTTCAATGAAAACTTTTTGTTCAATACAAACAAAAAAAAAAACAAAAACAGAAAACAGAATAAGAATGTTTTTCTTAAAATGACTCCTCATTGTAACGAATTAACTCTCAAAGATAACAAGTGCGGTGTTACAAAAATTGCGGAAAATTTTAAAATACCCCAAGACTTAGTTGGCCACAATACTGAAAATTGTAGGTATATAGCTGAATTCTCCCAGAACCAAAAACTCTCTTATCAGGACACCTCCTATTGCGTACAATATTTTTTTCTCCCATGAATGTCCGCAATAGGGAGGTTTCACTGTATATAAATATGTAATGGATAAATAGATAAATAGAAATATGAAAAACTACAAGATCGTTTTTTTTTTTCAATTTATCTGAATGAGAAGAACCTTATGATTCCGTATGAAAAATATTTTGTTTACAACATAATTGTTCTTATCTTATTGTTAGATGTATGTATAGCCGGTATCGGTATCATTGTGTACATCCATTTGTAGTTATTTTTAAAGTAGAAATTGTTATTTATCAATATAATTGTTTATCAATTGTAATTAATAATTACATAGGAGAGTATATCTCTAACAAAATAGAAATTATTTTCATGAGTATCCTAATAAATAAATAAATCAATCAATCAATTAATAATAAAAGATTTATAATACTTTTCTATTTTCTAATCAACTTTTTAAACCAATTAACAAAAATTCAAGAAAACAGAGTTACTCAACCAACCAACCAACCAACCAACATGACAAAAATCAGTCTATTATCTAAAAGAAATAGAAAGAAAAATCTTACATAACACAAAACACACACTTCTCCATTTATAGCTATCTAAATAATAGTTTTTTTGTTGTTGTTTCTTTTATTTTACATTGCGGAAATTTGGTAAATACGAGTTATATGTATTACATCATTTTTTGTTTGTTTCTTTATCTTTTTTTTTGTACTTCATCATCATCATGTGATTAATTAAATTTAGTTAATTATAAGAAAATATTACCTTTGCATGAGAAGTTCGGTGAGATATTGTTTGAAATTCTCCAATTGGTCCTGTGGAAATTTGTCGCTTTTTTCAATAAATCTCGTAAAAAATGTAACTGCAGCTAAAATTTCTTCCTTCATTATTAATTATTATTGATAATCTTCACACTTGTTGTTGTTGTTGTTGTTATTGTTGATGTGTTCTATGTTTCTTCTTTCAAATTATGAATCACTTCTTCACATCGAGGATATGACGATTATTTAAGAAAGAAATACAAAAATCAATCAATTAAAGGTGTTATCTGCAAAAACAAAACAAATACACATATGGTTTAGATAATAATAAATACTACTACAATTCTTTGGTGGTGTGTTGGAAATAAACAACAATTATTTAAAACACATTATGAGGAGACAAAAACAAGATAAATAGATACTTTCTAATTGGATTAGATTACAAATAAGAATATTATTATGATAACCCTCATGATTTATTAAAGTGATAAAATAATAATAATAAAACAATACATATCTAATGTATAGTTGCTTACATACATATTATAGATATGTATGTAGTTGTTATTATTTGGAAATTGCGTTTGTAGGATTTTTGCAACCTTTATTTTGTGCAATATTAATAAAAATGTTAAACATACATAAACTATATTTAATTAAGGTTAAAATGATTGATTAATTGATAGGAAACTGTCGTTGGTGTTTTTGACTTGTTTCAACTTGATAATATAAACACACACACACACACACACAATTGTTTTATATTTTTATTCAATTCATTTAAAAATAATTTTAAATGTATCAGCAATTATTTGAAACATTGTTTATAAAAACAAAGAACAATTGTCCTATATTATGTATGTATGTGATTGTCCACGCAATTATAATACAAAAGTTATAGATCGTAGTTGGCTGTTGGAAAACCAATAACCAATCGTTTTATACTTAAATAATTAAATAATTATAATTTTATTTTTTGTTAAATACTAAATAAATACCTATTATTATTATTATTATTATTATTATTAGATACGTGCTATTTACAACGTAAATACGAACAATGAATTTCCAATACACACAGATACACACACACACATATGGACATACATATGTATGTGTACGCTTTTGTCTGACATATTTGTTAGAAATTTCATCAAATTCTCAACAAATCTTCCATTTTAAAACAATTGAAATACTTACCTTAAATGTTTTAGATTATTTATTGATAAGATTGTTAATGAAATATACATGGAAATTGTAATTTTTAACAATTTTTGATTGTGTGAAGAAAACAAGCACATACAAAACACATCCACACACATATAGGTATCTATGCACACACACACACACAGAGAAATAGACACACAAAAAAAGAAAAAAACGTATTTTCAATATAAACTCAATACTGAACAAACTAACTGACTGACTGACTGACTGAATGACGACGACAATTACGGATATGAGTCACAAAAAACAAAAGCACAAGTCAGGCCATGAAAGTCGGTGGATCATATGTTTCCGAATAGCGCGCAATTCAAATCTAACCAATCAATAAAATTTCGTTTGATTCTTATACGTTTTTTTTTTGTTTAAATTTAATATCAATAATAAAACATATAATCTTTTTTTTTTTTTTATAAATACATAGAGAAATTGTAAATATATATTTTTTTATACACCAAAAGACAAAAATCGGTTTTGTTTGGAGATTTCTATCTTATACAAATAACTGTAAATATAACAGTACTGGAAGGTTATTGATGAGATTTACCCCTGAACTGAAATCTACTAATAATAAACGACCTCATGCTAACATATTCCATCCATATATTCATTATAGTGGGATAAAAATAAAGAAAATATGTCTTATGTAAAATGAATTTTTTCATAATAACTATCCATTAGAATTTTCTAAAATTTGTTAAAATTAATCATCATTTATTCATTCTATGAAAGCAAGTGACATCTATGTACAAAATTCATAATTATTGTTAGTTAGGACAGTTATTCATTGATAGATGACGCTAGTAACGTAAATTTAGTTCGCATTCACTAATAGAGAGGTCACTGTACTATTTTTCAAAAATCCACCAAGATGACTGGAAAATTTTCAGATAATTATTATTTAGTTAAATCCTTTAAGATCTTTGAAACCACTAATTGTTAAAATCGATAAACGCAATCACAAGCTACAACTTCTTTTGTATGATCAATGCACACGTATATACCTACTGTTCTCATACAAGATGGAATTATGTATTTTCTGAGAATAGATTTTGATCATAGGTAGGTACAATTACAATTGTTCTTTTATTTTATAAGAAATATAGAACAGCGTACTATCTAAAAGTGCAGTTTATTGTATTGCACGATAGATTTTCTGTAATCATATCATTCTAAATGTGCAAAGATGATAAAAATCCTTTAAGAAACTATACAAAAAAAAAGTCCAAAGTGTAATATAATAAAAAAAATATAGCCATGAGAGGAATAAGGTAGGTATATCCAAGTTACTGAATGCATGATTTTGTCAAAAGGACAACAATTCCACTGTTTCTAATGTTGTGTGGAAGTACTATACCTATAATATAAAATATACAAATACTAATATTAATTAACTAAAATTTATTTTATCACATTTCTCAAGAGAATTTGATTATCTGTTAAAGAGCAATTTGTTAAAAACTACTAAAAATTACTGAAAAGAAAAAGAGAAATGAACGATAAAATTCAATTCAAAGACTTATTCAACTACTTATAGAGATTCAAAAGTGTTTCTTCGTTTAATGTGTGTAATTATTGTTTATTGTCATTGTGTTTAGAAAATAATAATTTATTTATAGACATTTATACGTTTAGGTTTTATTTAAATAACATACTTCAATATATATGTATATATATATATATAGAGATTATGATTATGATGATTACATAGTTTCTTTTTTAGACATTTATTTATAGTTAAACTTCTGTATCTCTTTCTTTCATTATTGACTGATTTAAATTAATATAATTTTTATTGCGAATATTATTTACATTCGTTTTTATTATTATCATTATTATTAATTATTAAAATTAATATTTCAACGTAAATTAAGTATTATTAAACAAAACAAGAAAACAAAGACATAATCATTTAGAGTAGGTTATGGACAATGATAAATATAATGGTAACCAGATTTTAACGTGTACCTATAGAACCTACTTTAAATGAAAATACCTACGAATATATTGAACCATCTACAATTTCTCTTCAACAATCAATCATAAAAATAATAATAATTGAAATGTGCAAGAATAAATAATCTTTCCATTATCATTATTCTTAGTATTACCATACAATTATAAGATATTTATTATTTAATTATTATATTAGATGGTCGTAATAAAACCGATTAATTTTTGTTTCTTTTTCCTTTTTAATTTTCAAAAATTTAATGAGCATTTCCATTTCATTCATAAGAAACGTGTCATAAATGATAAAAATTCGTTGAATTTATTTTATATGAAAACAAATCGGAATTCTGTTACGATCATCTTTACATTCATAATTTATTACTCTCACTTCTTGTTTTTTCTTTTTTTTTTGATTAATTTTTGTTTTTTTTTTGTTTAATTTACAGCGTGAAAACATCAACAATAACAGCAACAACATTTTAGCAACAACAATATAAACAAATTGAAGTTATATAGATCTTGATTGACAAAAATTTATAAATAATAGAAAATTAAATATGATCTATATAACGTTCATAATTTTTTAAAAGATTTTCATTTGTGAACGTATTATTCTCATCGATTTGTGCTTAACTATCTATTGTACATTGTTATTATTATTATTATTTTTTTCTTTCTTTTAAATTTTATTAGTTTTCCATTGATTTTCAGTCTGACAAATTTGCCGAATTTATTAGTTTATATTTATTTATTCCTTTATTTATTAATATTATTATTATCTTTGAATTAATCTGTAATTAGTCCATTGATACTCTACTCTTTAACAAATGCACCACCATCATAAGAGTCCATTGATTTCAGGCAATCATAATTAATAATTGTAGAACGATTATTATTAAACAAAAAGAAAACAACAACAACAACAACAACAAAAAGAAAACAACAACAGTAAAATATTATATTTATGTTTTTTTTTTTAAATTATGTATTTTATTTATTTTTTCTTCTATATCTATGTATCTATTTTTATTTTATTTAGTATTTGTTTTCCGTTTATTTGTTTTCTATTATTTTAATATTTGGTGTTTCTGTCGATTTTACTTATTTTGATCACAGCACAGTTTCCATTTCTGCTATTTCTGTCCTCTGACTGGAACAGAAAAGAAAGAAGAAACCTATGAGAATTTGTTGATTTAATAAATGCTTTGTTACCCTTATACATATACATACTTGTATCATAAATATATGTAAATATTCAAATAATGAAACAGGAAATTTAAATAATTTATCAAAATAGATTGATTTGAAAGTGACAACAAATGGTGGATGCGCCGGGTAGCTGTTTCATTTGCCATCTTTAATGTTCTCTTTTCAACGTACTACGATGATGACTTTTTTTCATCGTTCAGGTGAGATAAATAGCAGTTCGTGCTATTGATTATTGGAAGATTTTGATAAAATTTTCCACTACTACACTTCCCAGTATGGAAATCTCTATCTATAAATAGGTGATGCTACTTGCAAAAATATTTGATTGATAAAATACTTTAGAAGAATCGTATTCTTTATTTTCAACGATTTCAAAGAAGTAGGTAGGTAGATATCATTTTACTACATCTTCTAGATAGACAACAGTTGTGTTTTTTTTTGTTTTGTTATTTGATAATGTGTTGATTAAATAGCAAAAAAAAAAACAACAACAACACATCAGAGTGTGGTGATCTGATAACAAATTCAGTTCATTCGCTTGATTTAGATACTGTCTCAACTTTTTGTTAGTATATTGTTTAATGATGTTTTTTTTTCTATCGAAATGAGAAATTAAGGGATAATTTTAAGGGAGATAAAAAATCGGTAGCTTTTAATATGATAGAGCTACATTGTAGACTATCAAATTAAACAGTTTTTAACATGTCAACCGTGTCTTTATGGATCGATCAAACTTTTTATTATTGAAGTTACTTAAAAATTAGAAAAGTTCAGCATGATATAATTTCATTAAAATTTAATAAAAATAAAATGAATTATTTGTTATAGTTATAATATTTCGTAAATAATAGGCGTCTTGTCAGTGTTAACAAAGAAATCAACACAGACAAACAAATTTTACACACACACACACACACAAAACAGCCGACCGCATCGTTTAACAAAATTCTTGCAATAAATTTATAAAAATGACACAGGTTGCATGCTGAAAAAAGAAAGACAAATTATGGTACATTTATAACGATAAATGGGAGGAAAGCAGAACAAATGAGTACTATTTGTAAGCTAACCAAAGAGCTGAGGATAATTTGACTTTGGTAAAAACTTTTTAGATACGGATTTACTGTTATTACACCGACATTTTCTACAATTTACGATTTTTTTGTTTTGTTTTCTGTTTGTTTTTCACACAAAATTTCATTCAATAAATGTCCATTTTGTTCATGGCAAGGCAATATAGTAAAATTATCCCCACAAACTACTTAAAACTTGTTAGAGTCATTCTATTTATCGATTGATCCCTTATACTATATGGACTGTTAGTCTATCTAACAAATGCCAGGAGAGACTATCATCAAGCTGTTTAAATAAATGTTTATTGGAGGCCTACCAGTCTGAAACTCTACATCTACAAGATAGTGTCAACTGAATTAGCTTTAAAGTAATGTTGTCATCAAAGTGGAACTTTGAACATCTGGTTTTTGTTTTATTCAATTAGCACAAATATATAATTTTAGTAAATAGATTTGTCTGGATTTGAAGTACTATATATACGTAGAAAATGTCTACAATGTATGTAGATATTTTTATCTAAAATTTGTAAGAATGCAAAAAGGTTGAGGACGATATAAAATTAGTGTTAGAAAATAAAGAAGAGATGTTAGTGACAGTAGTGAGAAATGAGAACAAAAACCATGCAACTTGGTTTAATCGTAAAACGGACAAAAAAAAACAAACATTTCCAAACAAAAATAATAAAAGAATGAGATGTCGTTCCCTTTTTCTCTCCTCGTAGAATTCAATTAAATCAACTTCTATTAAATATCAAACTTTCATATCCCACATAGCTTCCGTAGATGTGAAACTTTATTGTTTACACCCTAGAGAGAAGTTTTCTGCAAAATAATTGTTTTTTTTTTCTGAATCCATAGTAACGATTTGAAGACATAGTTATTATTATTTTGAATTCTTTGGATCCACGGAAGATTTAATGTAAGGATAATCGGTATCAACGCATTCTGCTAATATATAAAATTGTTTGATCTTTAAATATTACAAATGGAATATAATCCTTTAACCATTTACTATTTACTTTCTCACATTCATCTCACAAATGATTGTTTTTCAAGTGTATCCATCAACACAATATTGATCAATTCAAAATTTTTTCTTCTTCCTCTTCTTTGTAATGGGCACCAGTCAAATTTCCTCCTTTTGGTTTGCCTTGAACCAAAAATCTTATTTTTTTTTTGGTGTTTTAAAAGTTTTATTTAAGTCTAGATGAGATATCGTTGTATATGATGAATACGTAAAGTTTATTATTCCCAACACTCGTAAAATTCACGATTATACCTAGAGAGGCCTATAGTACAATCTGTTATTCAAATTGCACCTGTGGACCTCTCATTCAACTATATACTTTATTATAGAGTTGAATATCTCATATTGTTGTAAGCCACAACTATATTCACTTTTGGATAAAATAATAAATAATTTAATCAATGAATCGAATGCTGGCTGACTGGCTGGCTAGCTGCCTTACGTACATATTCATTATTATTCTACACAACACTCAATCTTGGTCTATCTCTCCATTAATATGGATTTGTCTATTTACATATTGATTGTGTTGAAGCAGCAGCAGTTGGTCAATTTTACGCAGATAATTTGAAAACTAGGTAATATTATCAACACTACTAAATTTACCATATACGGACGTGCTATAGGTACCTATATTCATATGGTGTGAATTATTTATTGTGTAGCTTTAAAGCATTGCGTCAAGCAGTTTTTCGGATACTGTAGTTTACATAAAATTTAAGTATCTACATGGTATTTCCAAATAACTCACAGACACGTAGATATAATAAGATAGAAAATGTAGAGGAGTGTTCCAGGGACTGCAGCTAACAATCAATGAGGTCATTTCTGCAATACTTCACCATAAACAGAAAATCCAACTTATTTAAAATTTGATTTTAATCCTTTTAAAAAAATGTCCGAATTGTTAATTTTAATTTGATGTAATTAGGTATAGCAAATAAAATCATTGTCCTATCACAAATGTTTTAACATCTACAAGACAGCAAACTTATGGTTTTATTGAATTTTACAACAGATCAATCTATTGTTTTGTGTCTTGCAGTTCAAATTCAAAATAAAGCATGATTGAAGTTTATACATTGCTGTAAACTACATTGAATTTGGGATGGTGGTATTATTGCTGCTATAATTCAACAAACAAAACAATGACTTTTCAAATATGTTATTGTCAACTGCTTATTATTATTATTATTGTTGGTAAAGTAATTAATATTTTCAACTCACATCACATATAAAATACTAGAGTAGACGTGGATAAATGTAATAAATCTCAATATAAGAAACATGCTATAAATATTAATCGTTGCGAACAAGTTGCTCTTTTATTGATATTCCTTAAAAGTTACTTGACAGAAACTGGAAACTATCATAAATAAAAATATTTGAAACAAGTCATAAATTCACAAAAATTTTGATTATTATTCCAAACTAGATAGGTACCTACCTGTACCTAAATGTATGTATCTACATTTCGAAAATGTAAGTATTTAGATTATGGGAATATTTATTAACACAGATTTCCGTATAAGACAATTACAAATAGTAAAATGTTATTCCAACGTTTATCATTCAACTTTGTTTTGTGTTTAAGTATTGTAAAATGTTGGAAGAAAAATAAAACAACAGCACAAGCAAACAACTTGTAGTAGAGACGAAGTTTAATCTCGAGACTTGAAGAATTTCTAATTTATTTTTACATTTTGTTAAACACTTTAAAATTCTTTTATAAACTTACCAAGATAAATCAGAGTTGCTGTCTTTATTTATATTCAGACTTCTTAATCGAGCACGAGCTTGTTCACCAGACACTATTACACTGCAATTAAGATAATTGATCATAAATTTAATAATTTCGTATTTTTTTTGTTTTTCTTTTTTTGTTATTTTTCATTTTTAATAAATAGGTATGTGTGAATAAAAGTAGATGCATAAAAGAAATTTAGTAAATCCAATTTACTCATAAAAAGCTAATTTGGCTAAAGCGAAATTTTGTACACTATCTAGAAAACAATTAAAACAAATAATTGAGATGCAAACTTACTCAGGTGATTCAGAAGAATCCAGGCAGGACGAAAGACAGGTGGTGTTACGTTGGCGCCTACTCATACATGAATAATTAAGAACAAGTGATGGGTGGTGGATTTTAAATTAATTAAAATATTTATAAATATATATATAATGTGCAATAATTTGGTAATTTCATAATAAATATAGTAAGAATGATAATAAAAAGAAGAAGAAGAAGAAGAAGAAGGAAACTTAAACAAAAATCCTATATGAAATATTTTAATTTAAGATACAAGTTGCTTTTAATAATAATCGACTTTTCCAACTTTTATTATAAATAGAAGAACTTTCATTCAAACACTTGTTATCTTAATACAGCGTATTAGACGTACCTATAATTAATTTTGTATTTCATTCACAGGTGTAACTCGATTAACTCCAATATAAGCGTGGGTAAGTTGTTCAAGATGAGATAAACTACTTATTCAGTGCTATTCAAAGTTGTTCGTCTATAATGTGGGTACCTACCTATCTAACTACAGAAATATTCCCAACTCTAACAATAAGTCACGTATTTTAAAGAGTTTCCCCCATATTCTAATGTTGACAAGATTCATGATCATTAAAAATTTTCATACAAATACATTATTCCACAATTACATCTATTGATTTTGTTGTTTCTTCATTGTTTTAAAACCAAATTGGTCAGTTTGATCAATTTTAGACATCCTGAACTGTGAACATAGCGTTAAGACAAAGTATATGTATACAATGACATCGGTTCCGGAAGAACAGGAAACATTAAATACATAATTAGCCAAAGGGTGTTAGTTATTTTTATTGTATTTACGCAATCGAACATAAAGAGTTTAATAATAGGACATTTTTGAAATTTAATTTTACTGTATAATATAGATACTTGAATGGGAAAATTGCAAAAGTGAATTATTTCAAACAATTTATTAAAAAGTAGAACAAGTAGGTACTGACTGGAGCCTTAAGAATTTCATAAAATTTCTAATTTAACTTTAATAATAATTAATAAAATATAAATGTATTGAGATGTAAGAGAGAGAGAGAAGGGAGAGTTGGAAAGTTGATGAAAAAGATTATAATTGATAGGTCTATCGGTTACGCTATTGAAATTCTGTTAAATTGGAAAAATCGATTATTGGCTTTCAAGCAAAATTCAATACTCAATAATTACTTACAATAAAATAATAATAATAATAATATAATTCGTAATCAAGTGCTGGCTGGCATTATAAATATTTACTTGTGCCATTACACATGCTTCGTGCCCATTAATTGAAATAATGAGAAATCAATTTGAGAGAGAAAATCAAAACAAAACAAAACGAAGTAATCGCAAATTGATGTAGGTACCTACTTAAGTAAGTAAGTAAGTTTTATTTTATTTTAATGAAAAAAATGAAATAAATATTTGAAAAATGTTTGTAATTTGTAGATAGTGAAACAAACTTACCGTTTATTAAGTGGTGGTGGTTTGATACCATGCGCTTCCAATTCCTTTTCCAATTGTTTACATCTCATTTGCGATATATCCAATTCCCGTTTGACTTTCCATAAATGTGTATCACATATTGGATCCCGACATCTATGATTCCTTATTATATCTTGTGCTTCATAAACAGCACCACGAAACGTTAAACTTTTCCCCATTGATAAACTGATCAATGCACAACAACCACCACGATCAGTTTTTGCTAAATGTTTACGTACATATTTAAAATATAAATGTTCAAGAAATAATAATAGTGCTGCTAATAATATACCAGCCATTAATAAAAGAAATGCTGATAAAAACTGTTCTAATGCTAAAGGATCTGAACTTTTATGTTCCTGTTTACCAGGTTTACATACGCCGGTCATCCAATAACGTCTTAAACGTTCTAAATCACCATTCTCTCGGAAATCTAATAAACGTTTATTGAACATTTTTAAATATTTTGAATTACGTGGAAATGCAAGACCATATCCAGTCATTGCATACCAATTGCCAACTGTCAATAATCGACAATCTTCATCTTGTGATGTTAAATAATCAAGTACAGTACCATCATAGATGAATGCATCCATTTCAGCACTTAATACAGCCTCAACACCATCAACGACTGTTGTTTTATTAAATTGTCTCATATACATGTGCATTTCTTTATAATATTTCGCTATTGTTGAATCTGTATGTGAATATGGAATTGTACCAAATTTTATTGATGGTTTATGTGAATATGGACGTGCTAAACGATGATCATCTAGACCTAAGTACATTAGAAACAAAAAATAAACAAATATAAAACAATAAAAGTGGTATATAGATAGATAGGTATGTACTATGTATTTATAAATACATAGTTTGTGTATATCAAAAAGCTTAAATACCATCTAATGGATAAGGTTTATATATGTATATGTAGGTATGTATGTATTTTAAATATAACAAAACATGATGGATTATTCACTAAAAAAAGAGTCAATTAATCAAGTTGAAAGCTTCAATTCAACACACAATAAAACACAATTTAACAGCCAAAAGAATTCAGGGCGTCGTAGTGGGTGGTGATGAAGGGGTTTATCAAATTTAATACATAGAGAAATTATAATAAATCCATATGTTACAGGATCCTTTTTCGATGCTGCTTTTTACAAGATCATAATTAAGACGAATATACAATGCAAATAAATGTTGGAAATTTGCCACGAATACATTTTAACATGATGAAATAGGCGTCCGAAATTTAACAATAAAAACTGATTTGTTCGACTATGGAATAGGAGAGATGACATAAAAATGTTCTTTTGCAAATCGAACATCAATATGCTATTTGACAAATTACCTACCTGTAAATTCGAAGAATTCTTCTCTAGTTATCATAAAGGCGGCTAAATTGGCAGTGTATATAGCAAGGAAGACAACAGCGAACATTGCCCATACATTTGTCATGAAACGTGCAGTAAAACCTCTTGGTGAGTCCACATGAACAGCTGCTTGAAATAATACAGCCCATACTAGCCAATATGTACGAAATAACGAAAATCGATGCGATGCTGATGGCGTTGACTGAAACAATTCAAAATCGGACCACAAAATGTTTTATTATTCTATAGGTATATGTTTTCCATATCTAAATAGTAGAGAAGGTTGGTTCTTGTTTAATTTAAAACGTCATGTATATATCATGTTTATGTCAAGACATCAGATACACACCCTATTACTATTATTATTATTTTACCACATATTCAAAAAGTTTAACGAAAACATCTCTTTCTCTTTCTGTATTTTGATTGCTATTCACTCATCTACAATAATTGGTTTGAAAATACAAACAAAAAAAAAAAACAAATAAAAACAAATATCATTTGATGGATGTTTTCTACATTCACATAACTGTGTAGATCAAAGGGAGAGTTGTAGGTAGGTTGGAAAAGTGGGCAATTTTAAAGCACGACTGGTTTTCCTTTACATCTGATTATCGACAAGTTTTTTGTTCACGCACATATTTGTGTGTAAATGTGTTTTTCCAGGATTTACTGAAAATACCTACATATGTATGTAATACATATATTCACGAAACATGTGCTTTTACGCGTATAGATGGTTTTGTAAACTGCATAAAAACAATGTCTAGCTTGCTTACACACAACTCGAGGGAAATTACGATATGTAAAATCATGCTATCACGTAGAATGTGCCGCCGTGAGTTTTAACGTTTGACATCTGTATACAGACTTGGAGTTTCTAATAGGAACATAGAAAAAGTACCAACACCATCCACTCTTACAATTCGCATTTGATTGACATAATCGATATAATTTAATCTTTTTCTGATCGAAAAGGGTGTGATATTTAAAGAAATTTATAAGAGTGAGTGGTGTCAATAGCCGGAGTTAATGATCTCATTCTAACTTATTTGCTATTTTTTAAAATGTTCATATTAGAAACGCCAAGCCTGTATATAGGTATAACTATTGTTAAATTGTAAATCAAAACTTACTTTTCATTACAATTAATTATGTAGGTAGGTACTCTAATTTATTATTGACCAAATAAAAGTAGCTTTTAGACAGGTAAAAGCGAAAGTAAACAAATCATCTGTTTATAACTAATTGAATTTGGAGTCGAGTTAATTGAATTAAAATAGATGGATTATAAAATTATCCTATCTAAATGCTCCTATTCGTGTTTGTTTGTTTTATTAAAGAAAAACTTGATTCGACGATTAAATTGTCAACCTTGTTTTGATTCATTACTTTAGGTACAAATAATTACTGTCAACTTAACACTCACTGTGTAAATGAGCAGATCTAATTTGAAATGTAGCATTAAAATGGGTCACAAAACCATTTAGAAATTTTTATGTATTTTACAACACATTTTATGTGAATTTAAATTTGTTTTTTTTCCTAGTGTAAGAGTGTATTTACTATATAAACATTTTTTTTAATTTTTTTTTTATTTGCAATACCACAGAAGTACATACATATGTCAGTTGAATTATGTGAATAATTGTTTGTTGTCAAAGAGCGTAATTACTATATAGAATAACGACGTCTCAAATTACTGAATACTGAATACCGCAATTTAAGCGAATAAAAATTTGAGAAAACTACAGTTTTAATGGTTCCCATTATAAGTCAACTGTATTTGAATGATGTTTGTAATTAGAAAAGTTGGAAAAACTATCAAATTGAGTTTCTTTCATATTTGTTTTCTTTTTTTTTTTAATTCTTCTCTAATACAATCAAGCAGACAATCAAGTGTGTTCATATGTTCCACACAACTCTCAAAATCCCTAAATTCGTTAAAAACGAACCAATACAAATTTTTATTGTTGTTCTCAATTATCTTTCTAATCGATTTGAAATTGATCAATTTATTGTAAATAGAACTTAACTACCATAAATTAATCCCGACTTAGATGTTGAATTTTTTGTGATCGACTTATACGACAGGTAAAAATATGGTAAAGTTTACAAATATGCAATATGTAAATATGTATCCTATAATAGTACCTATAAATCGAAATATAGGTTGTCGTAGCTTATTTTTTTCGTGTTGTTGGTCATGTACAAACAAGATAAGGATGATGATGATGATGATGATAATCGAGATGTTAGCAAATGAATAGGTATAGATAGTATTTTTTAATTTTTAGGATTATTCTACTTTGTTAGACAATCAGTTTGCATTTTGCATTAACAATAATATAAAAAAGCACTGTTATCTTAAAGACGAAACTAAACAAAACAGCTGTTGACAAATTTCATCATAAAATTAAGGAGGACAGGGATCGACTGACTTAAGGGTCGCCACCAGGAAAGTACCTATATACCTACACCTATAAATCTAAATAAACGGTTATGTTTTTTTTAATATTGATTTACAATTATACACACACCCTATAGCTGGGATTAACGATAATTTGATTAAAATGAGAAAACCAACCAATAACTGTAAAACAAATGACTGAAGAAATATTTGCAAATTAATCAATTTGATTTGGGAACAAATAGGTAATAGTTTAATGACATTATCTAGATTTACTTGTACCTATCCTATATAGATATAGTTCAATACGATCAAATTAGATAGTAGAAATGTTCTATCTTCATTGTTTCAACACATTCCCTTTTAAAATAGAAGATATGATGATTTTTTTATGTATTTAGGTCTTCTGGTTTTCGCTTCCACAATGTAAACTGTCTAATATTATGTAAATTTATTCAAATAAGTATCGACCTAACATTTGTTCTCAAGCAAAGACTATTATTTAGTATAAAAATTTTTGATAAAATATTTTTGTTCTTGAGTGTTTTGAGTAATGAGAGTACGAGTACCTACGAAAAGTTTTAAAATCTTAATCAATCAAAACCTTTCTCATATAGAAAATTACTCTAAATCTACATTTTTCTGGTAAGAGATTATTTCTAAATCTTTCAATTTCAATTTCTAATTCTCTTATAAGTACTTGTTATTCAAGTTAATATTCAATATTCATATCATTCTCCCTTTTGATAATAATAAATACACTAGAGTTTCCGACCTGAATAATCCAATGTGTATTAATCTAACAGGCAACTGTTGCCTTGCCATCCGTCAACACTAATATTATATTAATCCAACCAGATTGAATACATTAGTTATGTTTTGTTTTATATACATACATATGTATGTACGTACATACATACATATGTATTTGAATAAAAATATTATTATCGAACAATAAGTAGGTATTTCTATTTAAATTATATATAAAAAAAACAACACTACTGACCTGATTTAATGATAATTTCATATTATATCCACTTGGTGATAACCATTCAAATAGAAAAATTGTAAATGTAGCTGCCTGTATAGCAACAACACCAACCAACATCCAAGAAGCTGTATCAAACGGTTCTAAAAAAGCAGTAGGTGAGATAATACCAGTACGTTTAGCTACAACAATGGCTATTCCTGTTTCCATAAATGGTACACTGAAATCCACCTTCAAATCATACATAAATCAGTGGAATTAGAAAAAATTCTGCTCAATTATTATTATTATTTGCGGAAATTGAAGAGAATAGTGGGATCTATTGTGGTGGCCACAATCTTTGTTTGAAACAATCGTTCTATAACAATAAAGGGTTAGGACTGTAGAGCATCTGTAGATTCTTCTAAAAGTATGCACATATTTTCAACTACCAAATTGTCTATATAACAGAATAATGACGACAAAATATTCAAAAATAATCTTTTCCATTTGAAACAAATTATGATTAGTTGAGGAACAACAATACGTGTGCAACTACTATAGAAGGCTTTATCGAAAATATGCGGAAAGAATTTCAAGTCACATTATAAATTATGTCTCAACTAGAGATAGTTAAACTTTCTGCAAAATCTTGAACCAAAATAGACCAACTGGAAAAATATTTAACAGAAAGTTTCATCGTCATGCGATTATGTTTTGAGTCTAAAACGAATTCCACATATTGTGTGGTGCTATTCTTGTCCGATTTAACATTAACGTATCGTCGGTTTATGTAGACTATAGAGGGAGGGAATCGACAAAAATATTAATGAAGATCAAAATCTAAATTTGAATAGGACATCGTAAAAAAAATGCAAAATGAAAGGAAATGGTCATGTTTGGTAGTGATGAAATGGTATTAGTGGTTGTCTTTACATCACATTATTCACAATCAGTAGAAGATATCGTAAAGGTCAGGAGTTATTTCAAATTGTTTCAAAATATTAAAATTTGCAAAGCGCTTCAAACTGCATTATTTGTAAAAATACAATAAGAAAACAAAACAAAAAAAACATGTTTAAATCAATAAGAAGACAGTGCTACCTAACTAGGTAGATATTTATATTTGTTCAATATAAAGTAAGTAGGTAGGTACTATATATTTCTACTTACAACAGCTTCACGTTCAGCATTGATCATCAATGACGTCAACACCATATCAGTTTTTCGATTAACCAATTCAGCAATTAATCCATTCCATTTACCATTCTCATTTGTACCCCAACGTCCATCTTCGACACGAACTAATTCGTATGTAAAACCTAATTCTTCTGAAAATTTTTGTAATAGATCAATACAAAAGCCGGAACAACATTGGTAGAAACTGCCATTACGATGTGCTGAACTGACATCTTGAATTCTGTAACAAATCACGTGAAACCAAAAAGGGAATAAGAAAGCAGTTGAAAATAGAAAGAAAGATAAAAGTTCAAACTAAAAAGTTGTCAAGTTGTATATGGATGTAAGATGAATGTCTAATTTATGTAATACACATACAACACGTCTGTTGGAAAACTCATAATGGCCAGAAAACGACATTTGTGTCGTGGTTCTTTCAAGATTTGAGCACTACGCATTGTGGTAATGAAGAAATGCCACATAACGCGTAGGTACCGCTCGTTATTAATAAAAATAATGTGATCAGTGTTCGTCCTCTTCAACTCACTCAATTTATCATAAAATATCGTCTTTTTAGTAGTCATGATTAGCGTACATTTATACTCTTATTGTTAGAAGAAATTCGTCGTTGGTTTACAACCACCAAACAAATTTTGCTTTGAGGCCATTTTGAGTTTGCCAACACGCATTTTTGCAAGTGCCACGGCCAGAAATTTGCATTGTGGATGGACTTGAGAAGCCACAACGCATTGTGGTCGACTTTTTCAGTCAATGAGCGTTTTCGGCCTTTGAGCCTAACATATATATATATATAAAATAGTTTTTCTTGTTATACCTATGCAGTTGAAATATGGTATGGTTGATTTGAGAAATGAAATGAAATAAAAGTGAAGTAAACCAAAGTTACTGATTTTAAATGACTTTCAGTTGGCCAGTTTGGTCATCTTAATCCTGTTGTTTAGTAGTTCTACTATTAACAAGAAAACGTAGTTTACCCATCTGCTCTATAGTACATACTACCACTCACTCAGTGTGTTTTCTCTACAAAGAGTTGGTATTCTCTGTCATAAGATATCGCAGGTAACGTAACGTTAACTAAAGTCGAAACTTTTGATTAATTCTGGTTAAAATTATATCTTATAGAATTAAGTACACTGTGTGTTATTCAATCAATTGTTATGGTTCGAATATGTATTGTGTGTTGTTTTTTTCAAGCTACCTAAATTATGTTCAAGATTTATAGATTTTTTTATAGAACAAATAATCTTATTTCGGTAAGTAAATGAAATTTTTCATAGAAGTAATTTTATCGTTTGTTCATATTTTATAGACGCACGGTAAACATAGATTGAATCATCCATCAATCAATATTTCTAAAATAAAAGCCACACACACTCAAAAATTCTAGTAAGAATATACAGCCCCCGTTTCAATTTTGTTGTTGTAACATTTCTACAGCTTAGAAGGTTGTTTTGTTAGTTTTAATAAAATATTCACAATTTCCATACAATATGTCAAAAGTTGTCATCAAGTTGAAAGAAAATTAAAATTGTTGTTGTCGCACATAAGGGTTCATTTTGATTTTTTTATTTGAATAATTTCCACAGAAAAAAAAACAACGAGCAGTCCAAAAACAAAAGGTAGGTATTCAAATACTTACTCTGTAATTTCAAAATCACTAGCTACTCTACATAAAACACCACGGTCCATTGAACATTTCCCAGTAACAGGATCCGGTGGAGCTAAACTGATATATGGTGGTTCTTCTAGAAACGTGATTTTTAAATGAAACTTCTCAGGTACCCCTTGGGGAGGTGTATGACTGTTTCCTGGCCACACAATATCTTTAATGTCTAAACCTTCTTTCTGCCACGATTTCCAAACACCAATCTATATAGGTACAGTAATAGGTAGGAAAAAAAAAACGAACGAAAGAACGGAAGAAAGAAAGAAAATAATAAAAACATTGGAACAAATATGGAAACTTACCTCTTCCCATACTAATTGTTTACTAACACCTGGTCTTAGATTCATAATTTTCAATTCAGCAGCTTTTAAGACACCATCTTGTGTAAATTCTAGATTTGGTTTACCAGCATCAGCTTCTACACTAACATTACGTAAAACACGAAAGAAACGATCACCAGTATTCCAACGTGCTGCACCAACACCTTCGCATGATAATTGTGTATTTAATGAATATTTCTTATTAGCTGGATCATTCGTGAAATCTTCAACACCATAAGCATAAACTTTGATTGCTGTTGTTATTTCATTCACCAAACTCGAACTAGATGTGTCGAAATGAACGCCTATAACACATATAAAAACGATAATACAAGAGATTTAGTATTACGGATACCATCAAAGTGAACAAAAAACAGAAAGTAAAGAAAACACTATCAATGTTTGATATTACAAAGGGAATTGAAAATAAACAATTTCTGTTTTGAAAGTGGAATAAAGAAGATTCATCCAGTTATTAAAAGAAATCAAAGTCTTTATTTACCAAGTCCCCTTATTTTGGCTTGAAACAACATGGATTACCTAGCTACCTAATTGTCGTGTAATTTATAATTAAATTCTGTACTGTACTGAACAATGCTCACCTACCCGTAGTGCTTGGCCAATACTAATTTCAGTTTTAATGAATTAAATAATGGATCTGCCATCTAAAACAAATTACTGTCTATCTATCTAGTAGATAGATAGATAGAGTAAGTATAGCACTTGTCTTATATAGAAATTGTGATATGTATTTGTAACAAAATATGTACTTTTCTGCAATAATCCCATATCAAATATAAAACCATCAAATTTTATGCATTCCACGTGAGAGATCTTATAGTTACATGTTTTAGTGAATTGTGTGTGTGTGTAGAGTAAGAAAAATTTTCAAGATTATTTTTCACAAAATAAAAAAGAAAACATCTGCGAAATATAAATAAAATAATAAGATTTAAAAATGTTTACAATTTATCTTACAGAAAGCAAAAAAAACAACAGTAGTTTAACATAAGATCGGCGGATGTTGTGTAAATATTGGATGGAAATTTAAATTTCATCTCAAACTTGATTTAACCGTACGAAAAAGCATGAATAAAGTGTAGACATAATGAAAGTTCTTATTTTTATATAATAAAGTTTTGAATAAAATGAAAATTTTCATAAATTCAGTGTGAAGGTAGGTACTTGTAATATTGACACAAGAAAACTAAATTTTCAAAGAGAAGAAAGTTTAACATTGTGTAGCTTTACTACTACTACTACTACTACTACATATGAGAATATGATGGATAAATTATTAAAGTAAATAATCCTCAAGTTACTTGTTTCAGTTGAAGTACCCTGAGAATGGTGGAAAATTAAAGATACACTTGTGTGTGTGTTTGTGCGCACAAAACGACAAGCAACATTATGTTAGCACCGGCAGGTATTTTCTTTTCAAAACCCATAACACAGCATATGTTTATTTCATTCAAAACCTAATTGAAAAAGACATATTATATTGACAAAATTAAAGCCACCTAAATTAAATAGAATTATATACCTATACGTACAGTTTGGTTTATTTGAATGTTTTGTCTTCAAACTTTGAAAGAATAGAAATTCAGCAGCATACAATAGTAGGTTTATTTATTTAAAATTACCACATTGTACATACATACATACATACATAGGTATGTGTGTATGGGTAAACTTTACGTAATACAAAAAACTTATCGAAAAGTTAATAAATGCCGTCTTATACGTATCTCTGAGGTTGGCATGGGTGTGTTAGCGTCTTCACCAAAACAGATCCTAATCCTCTCTATACTCTTTCAATCTACACGTGTCGTTTATATAAATGGAATCGTACTGTTCCTATTTTATCCTGTAACTATTTCACACTGGGGAGATTCGTATCGAAACTCTTTTTAAAAAACAATGCTCTCTTGAGTAGTTTCACTTTAAGGTACAAATAAATAAACAACACACATCAATTTAATATAATATTTTAGGCAAGTGTATATCAATCATAAAAATTTAAATCCACTTTTGGTGGATGCGCCGGGCGAAACGTTATCTTGAAATGCAGGCAGACATTCAACTGATGAGATATTGTCATTAATTTTTATATGGAATTAACAACAAAAATTCACTAATTTTTTTTTCAGTTTTTCAGTCATATAGGAATATATTAGAATAATCAAACAAAATTGTCTATAGTTGAAAGTTTCATTTAAACTGGTACTTACTCTATTTATAAGGAAGGTTGTTTTCCTTAAATAACTAACCACTAAATTACTATTAATTGAAATTTATATACCTACACCAGTTTATCTACTTATTGCTAGTTCTAATATTAGTTTCTGTTCGCTCTCTAGATAACCCGATCCTAACCGTTAGTCATAAACTAAATTCTAAAGCTAATCGCATATGTCAGACACTAACAAAAGTAAGTAAGTAAGTAAGTA
>JAZBGY010000471.1:0-32353 GCA_037414755.1 Lydus trimaculatus | reverse complement strand
AGTGTTTAGTTAACATTTTTCAAATGTTTTTAATACAACACAAAAATACCTAAATACCTACATAAATATAAATGAAATGAATAAAGTGAATTAAAGAGAAATTCAATTGAACTTGTTTGTTAACAGAAACAATGGAATTTTTTTTTGTTGACTTATACAAATATAAACAATAAACAATGAAAATAATGTAGGAATGAACACACAAAAATTGAATACTTTTTAAACTTACCCAAAACATTTCTGTGTATTGAAAACTTTCTTTACAATAGAACAAATTTGAACACAAGAATCAACTTTAATGGTTGTTAAATATTTTACATGAAATATGAATTATAAAGTATAAAAATATCGGGAAGTAAGTACAAGAGCGTAGATATAAATCTTTATATTGTTTAGGAGATAAAGCAGGTAAAACAGATTTCTAATATGGTATACATAGTACTCACAATCAGTGTTGTAACAAGTACTTTCTGAGAGGTACCTAGATATAGGTATAGGTATTCTGTGCAAAATGTACCTAGTTACAGGTACAGTAAAAATGTACCTAAAACTTTGGTATTTCAAAGGTACTTTTTATTAATCATAATTAATGATTAATAATAATAATCATAATAATAATAATGATATGATTATAATAAGTCCTCTTCGTAAAGCATAAAGGAGTGGATATTGGTAAATTCGACACCAAGATATAAATTCATGATAAGCATCACTGCACTGCTTTATCTGACTTTATCTTTTCTATCCCAATATTTTTTATTCTACATAAATTATTTATTTCTCTTTCTAACATTATGGGAAAAAATAAAGGAAAAGAGAAAGATAGAAAAAATATATTTTAAGAAGCTAAACAAACCGTTGAAAACATTTATTTGGTAAAATGTTGTCATTAAATGTGATCGAAAATGTTGGTAGCAAAATTGCCTGTCCCCTGATGAAGATGTACCTTGTACCTAAATACCTAAATCTTAAAAAGTATCCTAGAAAAATTACCTAAGTACAGGTATAGGTACTTATATGTATTACGAACTAGATACCGTACTTAGGTACACCCTTAAAGTACCTAGATACTTTTATCTAGGTACATAATTGAATTAGGTGATAATGTAATCAGTTCAGTTGATATAATTTGAATTTCCGACAGATACTTGAGAAAAATGATTTCGATAAAATACGACAGCAACAGTAGAGAGACTAGTCAAATCTGTCAAGGAACTGTTCAAAGCTATCGAAGCAGAAGTAGAGCCAGATGTGATTGTATTACTACAGGACATATCGAACAGGAAACTTGCTATACTGATATAAACTTCAACAACTTTGATTATTCTATTTGAGAATCAATTTTGTAAGAAAAATCGAAAAACATTGTTGCCTCTAACAATAAAAATTGTATTTACTAACGGTTAAAGTTGACTTATATAAGGGAGAGACAGCATTTCAACTCATTATCAGATTATATGACAACAAATGAGATAACAATTGTTTTAATATTGATAAAACTATTATGAAAAGTATCGAATTAAAATGAAAATTGATCTGTAAATGTAAACATAAATAATATAATATGAATAGCTATGTAATACTATGTAATAAATACAGAGCACTATCTAATTTTGGATAAGTATCTATTGTTGTTTAATTACACAAATCTGTGCATGCAGAATAGTCAAAATACATAATTACAACATGACTATTTAGTAAAATTGAAAGCAAAGATATTACATACGAGTAGATAGATAGATGGATAGAACAATATAATTTTTTTTATAGTATGATCTTATTATTCGATTTTACAGCTTACAATGTAGACGGAAAAGATAAAAAAGCCTCACCTAGCAACTGTATATAGATACAATAATCAGGCGGTATAATAAATAATATTAGCCTATCCCTTATGACAGACATATGCGTTGTTCTTTGATGGCAAGATAGAAGAAAGAAGAAGCGTAAAAGCAACAGAATATTGAGTCCAATTTGCAATTTATTATTCGAACAAAAAACCGTCTTGATAGATTAAAACTATTCTGTAGGTGTATGGAATAAAAATAAAGCGTTTGAAAGCTATTTTATTATTACCTACCACCTACCTATATCAAAGCTTTTGTAGAAAAATTAAGGCCACATAAATATAGTATTCTTAAAGTAAATATTGCAGACATATACATAGATAACAAATACAATTATTTGGCAATAATTTCAGAATTTTAACATTGTTCGTTGTTTTTATCTTGTCGTCTCTCATATCGATTTGATTAGCTTGTGTTCAGCTTTAATATTCTCGAATTCTCAAGTCTAAGAATCAAATTGGAAAATTTTATCTTTAAAAATGATAATTAGTTAAATAGTTAGTAGTATTCCATTTAAAATAATGCGAAAATGTTAAATTTAATGTTGCAATAAATCTTTTTATGTAGGTATCTATACCATACCAACCTACTTCTATGCCGGAAATAATGGAGAAAATTACAAGTTTGAGTTTTCACATTACACATTACATTCTTAACAACACTTATCACCCATCAAATAAAATAATAAGTTTACAAGTTTTATGTTTACATTTGTTTCTGAATATTTGATTGTTTATACCAGAATATCAATAAAAAAACACCTAATCTATCAATTACCTATCAAACAACTATATATAAATTCAATTTAAGTCCCATCAAGTTGATGATTGATAAACTTTCTCTTATTTGCTTTAATTCAACAAAAGAAACCAAACACAAATAACTATTTGGAAATCAAATAGGCAGAAAGATTGTTGAGAATTAGTTAGTTAAAGACAATTGCCTCTTAGGTAGGGTACATCTAAAATCCGAAAAACAAAGTAAATATTTTATATTTTTCGTTTCTTGTCGAAAAACAAGTGTTTAAATGACAAAAAAATACAGAATTAAAATTATACGTAAAGACAAAATAAATGAGCAAAAGAATATCAAATATTTTGCTAGATCAAAATTATATTGTCTTCTAGCATTCATCTGAATTGATTTGAACTTGTTTAGATATGTTTGATGCAACAAGAAAAACCGCTTTTTAAGAATTTGATGTAATGCAAAGAATTCAATTCACTTGTGTGAAATTCGATAGCCAAGCTTTTATTTGAAAGCATGTTCAATATTGATGCACAGAGATGTGTACATTTAAATAAAGAAGCTTTGAAATTTTATATCAAACACAATTGTCCCTTTCTTTCTGTAGCTCTGTATTGCGATTGTTGATATTTATTCTGACATGTTGTTCGATTCAAACAACTTTCATATCGATAATATGTATTTTTGTTTATTCATTAAACAATTCAATTTCGTCATAAAGGAGAAAAGTAGGTACCTAAACAATAAGTAAATATTTACTATAATTGGATTGATATTTAAAATAGGAAGAATTCATCGAAAACTTATCTATTAAGGGTCTTATCTATTAACATGCAAGTGTTTATCGGAAATCCCAAAACAGATCCCATCAAACTTTTCTTCAACAGATATACCTACACGTATAGGTAAAGTACCACAACTACAATCAAATTTTAATCGAAACTTACCCAACATACCAACAGGAAACTGGTAAGGTGCTTGAAGTGGATTCTCAATAACACTCTGCGTTACTACCCAAACATAATTTTCACCGGTTAGATGGTAATCTCGTGCAGCTGTCAGGATATCAATAGCTTCTTCACGTGTACAATACAATAACATAACACGGGCCTCTGAATCGACTAATGCTGCTAAATCACGATGATTCGATACTAAGACCGCATTTAAAATTGTGAATTTGAAACGATCCTGTCAAAAATTTACCAATCAAATTAAAAAAAATAATAATAAAAATATTTATGTATGTAGGTTCACCTGCATTACTGAGACACGTTCACGGACAGCTTGTATGAAATCATCATGTCCAGCTATTGGACTTGTGACAACAGAGAATTGATGCCATTTATAACGTTCTAAAATACTTAGCATTGCAGCAGTTTGATGTTCTAATGATGGTGCTAATTGAAGTTGTAGTGAAGATTGTGAAGCACGCCGTTCCAATCCGGAATTATCCGCATTCCATGCTATCACTGGAATACCTAAATAACCAGCTAATTGAAGAAAATATTGGGCAGAGGCTGTACTTCGACCATACTGTTCATAATTCATTAAATATAAAATTGCTGATACGTTGACTGATAGAAATTCTTTACATAACGACTTCAGTATAGCTGTAAAAGATAATAAAAAACAAACAAATAAATAAATAAATTATCACACGGTCTAATTATTGTAGTAGTATAGTATTGTTGTTCAGTGACAAATCATTCGATTTTGTTTCACAAACACACATACTTTTACAGACAGAATGATGTAAGAAATTCAATATAAAACATTGTTTTACAGCGAATAAACAAGAATCCGTTTTCAAGTGTTATCTTTGAACAACACTAACAATAAGAGTGATTATTGGTACAAATGCTATTTTACGCCTGACCCACCACAAAACAAACATTGTCTATAAGCCGTAATTAATGTTCTACATACCATTCAAAATTTTGAAAATAGAGTAAAGTACAATTTTGTTTTCAAACATAAATTAGATGTTGGATTGATTATAACTATATTTACTATTATATAGGTATATAGGATATTGATTATGTAAGTTGTAAGTATATTTATTTATATTGACTCTAGTTATAAAGTGATTTTTTTTATGTAGGGAAATAATTATGAGAAATTATTCAATACACTTTGTTGGAAATCTCTTGTACAATAAAAGTTTAATGGCAACAATGCACAGTCTAAAATTGTTTGGTTGCAACATTTATTGATTTATTTATTTATGTCAATATTATAAACATTTTATTATGTAAGAATTATTTGGGAAAAGAAGTTTATGGAAACGTTCAAAACGATTATGAATTGGATTTTCTATTATGCAACTTAAAATCATCCTACTCCAATCACAAGAATAAAAATGGATTGAAGTTTTTAGAAGATTGAATGCTTGTGAAATGTAAACGAATTTCGAATTCTAATACACTGATAGAATACACCTAGAGAATAGAAAATTAAAAAAAAACAAACCCTTCCGATTGACTATAATTGAAAAAAAATTCTATTAAAGTTTCTTAGTAAACTCATCAGGCATAGTAAGTGTATGTGTTCACTTTAATTAAAAAGCATACAACTCTCCCATTAAATGAACATAGTGTGTGCATTAAGCTACTGTTTCAATACAAAATAGATGACAACTTCCATTAATTTTTCATAGATACATGCAGAATATAAACATCATCAACTTAAGATAGAAAAGAAAACCAAGTCATTCATTCCATAAACAGTTTTACTAATAAATAGACTTGCAAATTTCATTCATTTGAGGAGCTATTTGCAACAATTTTTAGATCACCAAAACGAAAATATATAACAAAATAAACCAAAACTAACCACCTGCTCCTTTAGATAGAGCCAAATATTTACACTTATTAACAAAAAAAGAGAAAAAAAAATAGGTAAAGGTAAAGGCAAAAGAATTGTCACAAACAAATAAACCCACAGTAATAGAGAAGATAACACAATATAGGACAATAAATGTTTCTTATCGAGATTGGATGAGCAATAGGGGTTGTATTGTCGCATACATTTTTCTTTTGAATTTTATTATTTGTATGTATGTAGGTAGGTACCTATATGTAATGTAGTATAGCAAACTATTTTCATCATCCATCATAGACACATGTACCTGTATAAAGGACATACAATTTATTATAAACGCCATTGTTACGAAAAAACCGTATCATATTTTAATGATCTTGGTGTATGTTATTTCAAATTTTTAACACCCATATCAACGTAAAATGAGATAGGTAGGTACAATTCATTAAAATGAAATTTAATTTAATGGAAAATGTGCATACGATTACCACGACTCAATTTTCATAAAATAACAATTAATTACGTACATGTAAGTAAATTCCTAATATGTTTTTAGACAAGCTTAAATTGACTGTAAGTTGATAACAGCTATGTATGTACATCTATCTATAGATCCGGGAGTATAAAACATAAATCTCAATTTCAACTAACAGGTGTCGTCATTTCTATGAAAACAGGATAAATCTCTGTATGTGTTAAATCTGTACACAAAGGGAAGACTTTTTATTTATTTGTTTTATCGTTATGTTTTTTACAACATTTGTTTTAAAACTAACCAAAAAAAAAAACAACAAATTACGATTAGTAGTTGTGTCATTTCTTTACCGAAAGATTCATAAAGTTATTACTTTATTTGAAGCATAAAAAATGGCTATCAAAAGAATTGAATTTTTGATTAACAATGAGATTGGGAATTTGTATTCTATCTAAATATATGATGGATATTCTCGTAAATGAAGATGTCTATCTCATCTCTATAAATGTACAATAAACCTATGACAGGTGACACTTATATTTATGTACCTAAATTGATATTGGAATATTTTGAACACGTTCAAATTGTAATAAAGTTTATTATTAACTGTCCGGCCGTTAAAACATAGTAAATAAGTAGGTAAGTAAGTAAATGGAAATGTGTGTAAATGACGTCTCAAAACTTAAATTGTTCATCAACTTCAATAGCTCTTATTGACAAAATTTATTATAAATAGGTACATATAGGTAACATTTATTGTTAGCATTATATGTCATTACCTACATTAATGATTGGTTTACCGTACGTTTTTGAGCACTCATAAAAACAACACGAATGGAAATTTAAACGAAACTTGTGAAAATTAAATATCTAATAAAGGCAACCGTTGAAAATTTTCATCAATATCCTGGTGTAGAAATTAAATATATCTATAGATATAGCACTTTTTCCTTTAATCAGAAGTTTTATAAAGTTCAGATGAAGTATAGATAGGTATGTACCTACCTACCTACCTATATAAAAAAGAAAAAGAAAATCAACACAAAAACGATAATAAAGAGAATCTTGATAGTGTTGTGTGTGTGTGGATGAATTTAGCAAGTTTTTCACGACTTTCTAGTAAGATATATTATTATATATGATGGTAGTTTATTTCAACAAATGATTAGTTTTTGTTTGGAAAAATTTATAATTACACACATAAAACATTAATAGTTTAAACTCACAATATAGTAGGTACATAGGTACTTATTGTTAGATCTTTTTAAATACGCTTAAATATTAATTTATGTTGCAATTTGAAGAAAGGTTAGATTCAATTTATTTTATTGAAACAAAGAGAGAATTTGGAATTCCCCTTGCACATAAATTTAAAATAAGTGTAAATGTGGCTAACGAACATAAACAAAATATCCTTTCATCCCTTTTCTTAAATGTATCCACGTATATGTATGTAGGTACCTATATAAATGTGATGAAATACTAAATTTTCCATTCTTTCTCTCTTAACTAGCTAGAGAAATGCAAAGAAGAAGAAAATATTTAATGTCTCCTTTATAACATTAAGCTGATTTTGTTAAATCAGCTACAGGAGTTTACCCATCACTCAGATATTATTCCACTGCAGATAGGCCTTGGACATCAAGGGATATATTGACAAAATTCCTAAAAATCTATAGTAGGATAAAGGATCTGTACATCAACTTTCTATATCTACTCCTCGTATATACATAGATTTGATTTGAATCACAGCTCAACACAAATGAAACAACAAATCGTTATCGTTAAGTTTATTGAATTTGCTATTTGTATCAATTCAAATCTACACTTATACCTATATCTATATGTCGTAATTAAAAACTACACACATAATCTTGATTTTCTTCAACTACAGCTTTCTGAGTTGAATTAAAAATTACCTGCAGAAATGTAAATATAAGTAGGTAAATCCTAGTGAATTTCTAGTATAATCTTCCAATATGCAATACGAGTTCTATTTACAATGTAATTTTAATGAAATTTCAGTTATACATCCTATTACATCCGTTCTATATATAGAATATCCGTTATAATCGAAAATGTTCAATTATGTTCTAAACGTTAATAACATGAATCTCGTATTGTTATAGTTTAAACTCCTTCACCACTAGAATCCTATCAGAAGTTACATGAGAATTTGATAATAGTTTGACAAACAAAAACAAAACAAAAAGAAGAGTAAATGAATGATAAGACAACGATGATTTGAATCGGATAAGAAGTAGATTAAATTTTTATCAGTACATATACCTACTTGAATAAAGACGGTTTCTTAAAATGGACAAAAACAAGATTAATAAAAATCGATAAATAATATATTTAGGTATTCTGCTATCTGCTATTACAGAATAATTAAACTATTAAATTTTCTATTTATTATTATTAACATGAAAATATGTGGTAAGTGATTTGCTCTCCTATACGCCCTTTGTACTGTACTAGTACGTACACATGTGTATGTATATAGAAAAAATACCATATGTATGTGTAATGAAAAAGTGAAGACATCAGAGGCAATACAAAGAAAGTTATAATGTGTTCAGAAATTTGTCTATACAACAAAGAAAACATAAAAATTCACATAACAACTGACAAACTGTTATATGTATATATACATATACATATAGGTAAATACACATAAAAAAACAACAGCCCACTCGTTTATCAACTTTATTCCCCCAACATCCTTAATTGTGTTATATAAGAGTTATATATTTTGATCAAAAATTCATATAAATTACCTGATTGTTTTAAATTTAATCAAAAATTCTAGATGAACTGCACACCCAGTGAATATCAGTAAAAACAATTCAAGTAATTTTAGCAATTCACGTTGAATAATAATAGTAAGTACCTATAGATTGTACCAATAGATTAACAACGAAACTTTCGAACTGAAAGGAACTGAGAAGGCTACTTGGTCATCAATAAGACCAATTGTTTGTCGCGACCAAATTTATAGTGTGGGTGGGTGCCTGGCACATTCACCATTTCTGTGATATTTTTTAATACATTTAAAATACATCGTTCATCTATTATCTAACAATCATGATGACTCAAGTAATGGACGAACATTATAACATGCCAATTTTACAAATGTGTTTCACTGATGATAAAATTAATCAATATAATTTGTAAAATCAATACCTAAAATATTCAACTGTATTTTTATATTGTAGGTATTGATTTACTCGCATAATAGTCCACTGGTTATATCGATGGAAAGGAAATTGAAAATTTCCTCCATTAGAATTATCAACTTGCTTGATAACTCCGTCGTTTAGATCGTTTATACGGATTTACAAATTTCCCAACTAATAAACAAAATTAACGTGTCTCGAATACCGGTATAGTAATTATGGAAATTTTAAAACCTGTAAAATGATATAAATAGCTAAACTAAAATTCATCACGTATACCTACTTTTTCAATTAGTTTTAAATAGATAAAACTGAAAGCTGGATAGATAACAATAGAAACCGATTGTTTGGATCTATTTTGATTGTTTCAACATAATAGTGTGGTTAAATAAGACAATATTGGTATACTATTGATTTCAGAACATTTCCAAAATTTTATGGCATTACTTACTGATAGGTAGGTATATTTTTTTTATTAAATACCTAAAAGTGCATTGCAAACATAATTCATAGTCAGAAATGTCAAGCGCAGTTTAATAATAAATTAGCGGCATTTGAATCCAATCATACTGTGTATTTAATAAATATGATCACAATTCAAACAATATTCTATTAGCAATGTTTACGAATTGTATTTAAAACCTACTTTATTGAATGATAATTGAATTTTCAAAATACTAAATCCAATAATTTCTTCTACTGCTAGCAGTAGAAAGGGCCTAACTGTTCAATAAGCGCTCTATGATTATAAGAAAGTGGAATAAAATTCCAATCAAAAAGTTTAAATTCCACTTTGGAAGATCAAAGTAAGTAGGTAGGTACATAGGTAATATGTGTAGGTACGGATTAAAAAGGAAAATAAATTTTGAAAACATATCAATCTATATCAACATGCATGTAATCGATATTTTCATGATATCTGTTGGATGTATGTAAAATCATAAAATTAGATTGACTCTCGCCTATTCACTCCTGTTCATGTATTATTCAAAAGAAACTGAAACAAGATAAAATAGGTATAGGTACCTATATGAAATACCAACGTGTATGGAAATCGATATGTAAATGTTGTGTGTGTTCAATTAATTTTCATCATTTGGTATTAAGGCTAAGCTGCAAAAACTCACAATGAGATTTGTTTATTCCCCCTTACATATAACCATAATAATATAGTAGTAGTTGTTATAAACAAATAAATAAATAAATGATAAACAAATTTGTAACACAATCAATAATAGCAATTGTAATGGGAAACATGTATCTGATGTAAAATTAAAAAAAGAAAAAAAAAGACTGAAAGAAATACGAGTATTTCTTTTGAATCACGTCTTTTATTAAATGTTAAACAAACACCAATTTATACACAAAAAGATTTGATTGAAATTAACCTGTCGGACTAGGTGTTAATGTCATTAAGACGTAATGCACATTTTTCGGTGTAAAATTGTAATGTTTAAGCCATTCAAAACGTTGTCCTCTAGAACGATGTAATCCAGATACAGCATTATTTATTGACCTTGTATATTCACGTACACCGAAATTCGTATATGGCAATATTAAACCAACATTTAAATATTCTTTTGATTGTTGATGTTGTATATTTTGATATGAATCAGCTGTCATTAATAAAAACATCATCAATAACAACAATAACAATATGGCGCGGTACATATTCGAACACTTTTACCACCACTATTATCACCTAAACAATTCATAATTTATTTTTATATTTCATACAACAAAAACAACAACAATTATAAACATAAATTAGTTGAATAAAAAATTATAAAGATTTTATTAAGACAATGATGAATGTAGGAAATCAAGTTTTTGTTTTTGATTGTTAGTTTTAAGAAAAGAATTAGAAATTATCACCCCCGACTAAACAATAGTTTCACTACGAGATGAGAAAGTATAGACGAGTTGCAGCCACGCACGGGGACGGACGCAGCCACCGCCCCAGCTGACTGCTGGACCACCAAACAAGGATACCAATAGATCAATTTTATCTATATGATAAAGATAGGTAGATATTTTGTGTTATAAAGACGCAAGCGTCGTTGCTAGGGCACCGGTGCGTCGCTTTATCGTTTATAAATATATGAAGCTCTAAATTATTATTATAATATTATTATTATATTAGGAGACGTGTTTTTTTTCTTTGTTTTTTAAATTAATTCATTGCGGAAAATAGTCAATTGGTAGAATAACAATATGGCTTTGTTCAGGAAACAAAAGCGCGGATTAATTTGTTTCGTTTTGTATAAAAGCACCAACCGTGAAAAAAAGCCGATTCTCCTTCAGGAAGTATTGAGATGGTTTTGCTATGTTTTGTAACAACATAATTGTTTAACAACAAATTTAATCGAATACTGGCCTGGCGCATCCACCACTTTTAAATCATTGCTTTAAATACAAGCGATAGCAAAAAACAAACAAACACACTTTTTCATATATTTTACGATCGTCTCATCAATATCGTATTCCAAACAAACTTTACTTTTTGAACAAAAAAAATGACGACGATTTGAAAAATGAGTTGGTTATTGACACTGCAATATGCAATCCTATTGTTAAACCGAGAATTAGGTATATAGACTCTATAAACACGATAGAGTGAAATTTCTTATTAACAATCCGTAAACTATACACATGGATAATGTTGTTTTTGCAACTCAACTCAACTCAACTAACAGAACCTTAAAAATTTTGCTTCCCTGTTTTGTGTATTGACATTGTGTATAGATTCGGGTATTGTTATATAACAAAAACAGTTTATATCAAAGATATATTGTTAAGGGCTGGCCACAAGTTGCGGCTTTGGACTTTACAAGTTCCACTAAACAATAAACATACTTTTAGGGGGAGGATCGCTATTGTCCAATGATGCTACAGAGACGCGTTTAATTTTTACTTTACCTATAGATATCGCTAGTCTTAGAAATATTACATCAATCCTCTGCTTTATAAATAGTTTCTCTTTCATTTTAATTATTTCTAGTGTTTTTTTTTTTTGTTGAGGTCTTCTCGTTTCTTTCATTATTTTTTTATTTTAATTATTAATCATATCAATGATTAGTAGAGTATATGTCCACTACACATCAACAGGATCTCTGCTATTGCTACTGCTACTAATTCACTTCCACTTCACATTATCCGGTTCTCCGGGAAATCAACTATTCCGTCATCCCTGTTCTAACGTCTACGTATTCTTTATTATAATCAAAGAAACTTAATAATATATATGTATATGTCAATTTGATTAATCGCGATAACTTTCCTTTGTGATTACTGTGATAATTTTTCACACAATCCAAATAAAAGGCAAACTTTTCAGATAAGTCTGAAACTTTTAATTAACAAAAACTTTTTTATTCTACTACATTTATGATGCTGTAATTTTACGAAATAAAGTAATGTAATATTATAGGTACCTACATTAAATGTATGATGTGTAATTTTAAGCTAATAAAAGTTTCATTTTTAACGGTTTTTACATTGATTTTAATAATTCTAACAGTTTAATTGAATTTGTGAACATATTGCAATATGTATAATCAATGGAAATATATAATATCTAACGGGAATAATTTCAATTTTCTAGATGAAAAATAAATTTTTTTTTATAAATAATATCGATTTTTTCGCTCTTATTATAAAACGTTTCTTAAAAACAAATTAAATTTTTTGTTAAATCCAAATCTTCATAATCTAAAACAGATGGTTGAGTCAATATCTATTTCTTATCTATTGAAAATGTCACACTATCTTTCTTTTTACGTATATTCAACAAGATCTTTGACAATTATTGGTTTTGGGTGGGTCACTTTATTGAGAAAATCGCCAGATGATAACACTGGAAAAAGAATCTTTAGTAGACATTTTTTTTTCTCCCTTACGTGTATGTATGTATGTATGTATGTATGTACGTATGTATGTACGTACTTACATTTCAACTATTCTACGTTTTTGTTATTCAGTACGGATATTGGTTTTCATTTGATTTAACAAAATGGTCGACAAAGAACAAGTGTTATCAAACACCTATATAAGAGATAGATATCGTGTCAATCCTCCTTTTACACAAATACTCCCATAGCAATTTAACTTTTATCAGTTAGAGTTCTGTGTAAATCATCCCCTCAACATATGAATATGAATTTTGAAAACAATTTGATAGAAATAGGACTTTATTCTCTTTTTATGTTATTTTAAGTATTAAAAGATTTCGGGCAATAATAATGTCCGAAAAAATCGCGTATGATTTAATGGTAACAAAACCCGATATTATTTTTAGAGTTTTCTAAAGGCTCCTTTTGTACAATTTTACAATTAGAAAAAAACCATCTAATTTGATAACTGTAAATGTGCGGTAAATTAAAAAGAAAATTGCATTCTAATAGTTACGTGATTAAGATGCAGATAAACAATGAGAAGAAAAATTAAAAACGTGATTTAAGAAGAATAAAGAATTACACATTAGATAGGATAAGGAAGTAAACAGACGAACGAACTACAATGATTTTTGCAAATGATACCACTGGATTAGCTTATAAATGATTGACATTGAACCGTCGATAGAAACATGCATTATTTAAAAGAAGAACTAGTTACAATCATACTCTCATTTAAACAAAACAGCCATAAGATATTTGATTGTCTGAACATAATACTATCTAATAGATATATACCGATTGTAAGATTGTTCGATACAGCCTAAGGTGTAATCAAGGTGGAACAACTTGTTGCCTTCTTCGTTCTTTGTTTTCCATTGAAACGCACTTACTTATTATATTAAAGTTTTAATGAAATGTAAACTTTTCTAAAAACGAAACGATATTTTGAACGTTTTTTCTTTGTTCTTTTGAAACTGAAAGCAATAATATTGATGTTTACTGAAAAAACTCGAACGTTATTATTTTGCTTATTGAATGTAGGCAGGTATATACCAATAAAGTTTAGTTTGTTTCCAACTTTCAGTTTAATGTCTAATTCTATCAAATTTCTGTCCAACAATCGAATACCCCTAACAGTCATTTTTCATGCCGTTTATATTTTATATGTTGCCAGTAGTGAAATACAATACAATTTCCAACAAAATACCTATTTTGCAAGAATTTTTATCAAATTTACAATTTAACTATTTTGATGACAATCGATCAATTCACTTTTCAACTTTGTAACAAACAAACTCATTAATGAGATTCAAAACTGGACTCTTCAACTATTACCAAGATAAGATCTAATTGGTTTTTGTTTTGTTAAACTTTCAGTCATTACTACAATAGCAACAATATTCTTCTATCATCATCAATAAGTTTTATCAAAAAACATAATTTGGTGATAGAGTGACAAATCATCCAGAATTTTCTATAAAATCCACAGACTTATTTCAAATTTCCTATACATATATTGTACAATAAATAATTAATTAGTTTAAACAATATCAGCAAATATCTATTTATTTAATTTTATTGTTGTATCTAATGTTAATTATGTAATTGTATGTATTGATGAGAATAGCTATATTTATGTATGTATTTATAATAATATGAATTCAATTTTCAAATAGATTTATCAAATACCAATGGTAATGATAACAACGTAGATATTTTGTTAGAACGTCTGAAGATGACAGGCTATTTTCTGTGTTTTAGTTCGAAAATAAACTTTGTTGATTTTAATAAAAATTTAATTAAATAAAAATACAAAACGTAGGTAGGTAGGTATATCTAATTGTAAGAGATTTAATTGAATTAATATTAATTACCTGTTGGGCTAGGTGTCAATTCCTTCATAACAATATGCACTTGTATATCATGATGTTTAAACAATTTCAATTTTCTTTGTAAATTATATTTAGCCGATGTAATAGCTTTTGTATATTCACGTACACCAAATGATTTATATGGTACAACCATACCGACATGTAAATGTGTATGACCATTATTATTATTATAATTAGATGTTGGTACAGTTGGTGGATAAATATGGTCCTCTTCTGGTAATACTGTTGGTGATGTTATTGTTGCTGTTGTTGTTGTCAATAAACGTCCCCCACGTGTACTACCACCAATTTTAATACCATTACCTCTTGTTGATGTCATACTTTTATTATTACCAATTGTACCAATCTTTAAGCCACTACCACGTTGGATCTCTTTCCAAGCAGGACCACCACTAACTACCACCACAATTAAAACATTTAAAATGAACACCACAACATTCATATTTAAGATTTTTTTTATAAACATTAATCTCGTTTCTTAATTAGGTTTTCTGTTTTTAAAGAGATTTTTAATTATTATTATTATTATTATTATTATTAATAAATTTTAAAAACAATTTCATTTTAAATATGTATATTTATTGTTAGTGTTTTTTATTAAATTTACCTCCAATTTACATTATGTGTATTATTAAACCAACGAAAATTTATCGAGTTAAACATTACGGTATTAGAAGGGAGTGACGATATCGTGATGTAGACGACAACATCATTTCACAATAAGGGTTTGTTGGTAACTGAGGATTGAGGTGGATGATGAACAATGTTGGCATTGCGGACCAACAACGCCCACTATTTCGATCGCTTGCGCACAAACTTTGGGCTTAAGGCTAATTTCCAAATTTTAATGAAACGAACAAACTTGACTAAAAATATAAAAACAAATCAAAATCAAATTTAATATAAAAACAAATGTTAAAACCAAAATTGTATATGTTTTTTGTATACCTATACATAATTATCATCTCTGATCTATTTATATAAATAGAAAATGGGTCAAACTAGGGTTCAATCTTTTGAAATTAGCTATTGGTAAAGAAAAATATGGCAATATTGGTGTGCAATGCAGAATTTTAAATATAAGAGTTTCGTAAAAAAAAAACAATTTTTCATTTCTGATACTACATACTACTACTTCTATTAGAAAAATGGTGGATGCGCTGGGATTTGTTTTCATGTGTTGCAGTTAAAATTCGAATCAAATCGTTATTCAACTTGTTAAATCTATTGATAATAAAACAGTCTATGAATAAAATAGAGCAGATATCCGTTTTACTACTTGTAAATTGTTAATTATCACACCTTAAATATTGGGATATATGTATATTTCAATAAACCCTTGTAAAATGTATCAAACTTGAATCGTTAATAAATAACTATAACTACATATACTCGTAGTAATAAAGACAAAAAGTAATCAATTAATTCAATATTTCATGTGTGAATAAACGATGATTCTTCATTAAATTAAAATCCATCGGTTAAATTTGTTAATTTGGACCATTTCGATTTTGAAGTTCCTAGCTAATATAGCGTTAGTTTTCGTATACTATCCAAAGCACTCTCCTTGACCAGTAAATTACAAAATATATTAACAAAATAATTACATTGAGAGAATAGTAATCACCCTTTATCTGTTTGCATACTATTTCTTATAAATTTCGTTCGTGTTTTGTTACTGTTTTTTACTAAAGTAAGACCATATTTCCTAAATCCAAATGTAATACTGCTTCAATAAAGCTTTTTTTTATTATCTCTATATAATAATTCAATAAGGAAATGTGGAAGATGTTAGCCCAATGCTTCAGTTTGTGTAATTTGGACTAATCCAAATTATGCTTATCGTTCTAAACTATGCTTTTAAGTATATATTGATTTATTTATGTGTTTATTATCGATGGACATAGAGCAATGGTCATGTGCCTCTGAAGCTCGTAAACACAAATATAATGTATAAACAAGAAAGTACAATTTCAATATTTTTTACAACAATCGAAGGAAAATCGAAAGGATTGTATCCTGCAATGGATTGAAACAACATAAAACGTGTAATGCAAGTTGTGTGAAAACCCCAGATGGTTATAAAACACCTGGTCCAAATTACACAACAGTGGTCCATATAACACAATACTTTCATCATTAAAAATGTTTCCAATATATATCTCATATTTAGAATTATTTGGATACGTTTAAATAATCAATTCTCAACTGACTATAACTGGACGTCACTTTCTGTAAGGTCTTGTGAAGAGTTATTACATATTTTCCTTAGGTAGTCCAAATTACACGACTTCCCCCTAACAACAACATGAAGAATTACACTTAATTGGGTAACACCAACTTTAGGTATACAATAGATTGATAGACGGTTTGCTATTTAAATCTGGTGGAATTTTCAACACAAACACAAATAAAAAAGAATCGCTTCTTTATTCGTTTCTCAGCTTGATTTCCAATTTCTATAAGTTTACCTGCATTTTCTTGTTACTCTGTCAGTAATGTAATATAACACAGAAAGTTTATCGTAAAAATTATCAGACTAACAAAATCTAATCACCATCATCATTGTGAAAGGCTGTCATCTTGATGGATATTTAATTTGATGGTAAACCAATTTGTTTGGAATCAATCTGCAAACTTTCAGTTTTTTTTTTCCATTAAATTGTCCAATTGCAAATTACCGAAAATAATAACTAATTAAATTAATAAAATAGATAAATAACCTACCTCTCTATTAAATTGTCTGTGAAACTGGATTCAATGTAGTGTGATTGTACAACGAATTTGTTTGTGTGTTAAAGATAAATGGAAATAAGAAGATAAGTTGAATTGTGTGTGTTTTATTAGTTAGATATATTTATTGTTATTTTTCATTTCAGAAATTAATTGAGTAACAATATCAATTTACTTGCTATAATATAATGTTATCATGAAATGTTAATTACAGAAAAGAATAATGAAAAACAGTATGTTACAATATTAACAATGTGTTAATTAAAATCTCCGCATATTGTTGTGGTAATTTGTTACCGTATTTCCATATGGATCCAGATCCGCATTTGTTCTGAAAGCACGTCGTTCAATATGAATATATTTCTAAACATACCCAATAATAATAATAATGCATATACTATGACCCTATGACCACTTTAATTTAGTCGGCTTGACTTCAAAACGATAATAATAGGTATTCTACGTATTATTCTTAATACTTTCTCTATTATATCTCTCGAATATACTAATCGTGTTGTTTGTTTTCTGTAAAATTCAATAAAGAACAAAAAATATTGTAATATTTAAAAAAAAAAAAAGAGAAACGAAACAAATCAAATGAATGTATTGTAAAAGATGAATATACATAGAAAATGCAACATTTTGAAACACAAATTAAATTATTTCGAATCTAATAAGATTTACTAAGCTTAGGTCGAATTATCTTCAGTTTAATCCTGACCGTGGTAGCTACAAGATATTCTATATGGATAGAGTATATTCTCTATACGTTAACACAACAAAAGACGATTTGATGACAATAAGCCTTTTATCTCGCTTTATTGTATATTGTGTTGTAAAAATACAATCAAATACAATTTACATGATGCTAATTCAACATGAACGATTTAAGTAAATTGTTCTTTTATTTTCCTTTCTTTTTTTTTGGTTATATTGATAGCTCTGATTATTTTTTCATTAAAAATATTAGTAAGAATTATCAATTATATTTTTATGTATGTGTGTATGAACATTGGAAGAACAAAACCAAAAAAAAAATTGTTATTGACTGTTGCTTGCTTGTTGTTTCATCCCTAATCTAGGAGTTTTCCACACACTGTTATATTGATTTTCCCCAAGAGTCAAGTATCCTTTGAGCTGAGCTATACCACCAAAGTGTGGATGTAGCACACTTTCAATGAAAATCAGACGATCAAGTATCACAACAAAGGAGCACTTATTTATATTATAATTAATAATATAATTAATTGAACACGAAAAAGATGAATAATAATTACTTAGATGTGTGTGTGTGTGTGTGCTTTTTATTACCGAAGAAAGATTAGTTACTTCTTGTATCATTATCCAAATTCGTTTGAGCTATAGGTAGGTATTACAAGAAAACGCAAACGAAAACTTTAAGGAATTTTGATAACAAACAATAAGCAATAAAGACAATATAAAAACGTTTCTACATTTACCCATTAGGACAAACACAAAAATCTATGTAACGATTGTAAAAATCATAAAAACAACAAAAATATTGTCAGCAAATATATTTTTATACTCTTTGAAGATTATCGGAATCCACAACAAACAAATAAATCCACTTTTAATTCGTTCAGCAATGATAGTCTGTTGTCCAGTAACTTATACCTGGCAGAAATCTGTTTGATCAAAACAAAAATAACGATTGCTGAATGTAATAAAAAAAAGCACGATAATCAATCATACATTCCTTAATTTAAATTTAAATCAGTTCAAAAAAAACCTGATTAACATGTTGGTCACCTATTGTGGCCGGATATTGTTTACTCTGGCTGGGGCCACGATAGTCATCAGTGACCAGTTTTAAATTTTTGGGAAAAATAAAATAAGAATATCGTCATCGATACTACTACTATTATATGGGTACATATTGTATAAGAAAAAACGCATTATTCATCAGTTACAAAGGGCATGATCGTATATAAAAATATCTTTTATTATTTTGCTATTACTTGTGTTTGAATTAATCAAAATTCTCTTGTGGCCCCCTGTGAAAGCATGTAAATGTAAATTTGGTGCCACGCCACAGCCAACGTGTTAAATATAGTTAATTATGAGGAAGTTGAATAGATAATAATGAATCCTATCTAGTTGATAATCTTGATTAATGAAAATTACCATAATTATTAATTTGTGAATTGTTGAAAAATTTATTTCTGTATAGGTATCTATAATACAAAAAAAAAAAAAAAAAAATTGAAATTCTATGCTTGGGAAATTGTCGTAATTGACCGTAAAAAATGATTTAACTATTAATAGAAGAGTATAAAACATTCTCTTGTATTGTAAATTAAACAATTCATTAGAACACATCATTAATATTGTAAGGCTCCGTTTTTAATTTCGTATAATTGAATTATGATTCACAAACTTTATTTCTATCTTTTGGGAATATGAATATTAAAATCATAATTCAACGTAGAAACAGTCCATCGAGACTCTTCCTCTTCTTTTCCTATCTTCTGTCTATAGAGGACCATTATTTAATGAGTGTGGCACATTTTTAAAACAATTGCACAGAGTGATGATATACATACATATAAATACAATAAGCTGTTGATGTTTTTAACCATTTACTCATACAGACTTTGTATTGATTTCTTGTTACACATGAAAATCTTTTGGACCTACCTTCGCTTCATTTACAGGTGCGGAAGGAAGGACTCTTCACTACTCTTAGACTACCCCGGATTGCAAACTCCAAACCAGGTGACTGGCTAGGACATTTAGAAATTCTGAAGCAATAACATGGATAAGCAGACTAAATTGCAAATCCTGATCTGGTACACGAATGGATCTAAAATGAACAATAGGTCTGGTATTGGAATATATGGACCCAACTACAGGACATCCTAAACCTTAGGAAAGTCGCCAACCATAATGCAAGCTGAATCTCTTGCAACAGAAATGTGCGCTAGAGAAGAAACCTCAAAGGCACACAAATATACATCTTGACAGACAGACAGACAGGCGATGCTGAAAACTCTAAAGGCCTATAGTCTTGAGTCAAGAACCATCTGGGAATGTCGTCAATCTCTGAAACAACTGGCTAAGGGTAATAAACTCACCCTTGCGAGAACTGGTGCTATGGCTCCACTCATAGGTCCGGAGCCATTCTGTGAGCTAGCCAAGACCTACAGACGGCAGGAAATCTGTGCGTGGGAATGGAGCAGAAAAATGCTCCACTGGAGACAAGGTCTAGGAATGCGATAGGCAAAAAAGTTTATAGACTATTTGCCTCATAAGTTGGTTTATTTAATTATACACATTCACTTACCTGTATGTAATTTGTATATAACAAGACGGGGAAATGGGGAGTGATGTCTATGATACTTTTTAAAAAAAAAAGACCTTTTTAAGAGCAAATCTTTACTGATATATACATATTGTAATTATTATTTACCAAATAAAACCCAACTACATCAGCAAATACTGACTTGAATAAATAAATTGAAAATCAGTAGTAGTAGTAGTAGTATTGAGAAGATACAAGTAATGCTAATTGCGTTAAAAGTGTGTGAATATTTTTACCTAATTAATCATCAATTGTTTAATAAGCCTCCCCTTCTTCATATTCATCATCATATTGACGTTCACCATTTGTGTTATCCGGTTCATATTTTTGTTCATCTTCATCTTCATATTTAATATGAGTTTGATCATACGCTTCAGGTGGATATTGCGGATATTCTGGATAATCTAAATAATAATAATAATAATAATAATAATGCTAATTATGATTAATTATAAGAGTAAACAACAAAAAAACAAAAAATGTAAACATAATTTAATGAAATATTCATTAGAATGTTTGAGGTGTATACTGCTACACAGTTTAATAACTTTATAGCTGGTAGCCCTGTTAACCTCAGCATATTTTAGCAAATCGTTAAATCTGAAAAATACATTTCTTATTTAAATATGAAAAGGATAATGAATGATAATGGAATGTTGCTGATGATAATGTTGATGATATTTCAGATATTATTAAAAAGATAAAACGAAATTTGCACAATCAAACTAATTAAAAATCTTTTTTACCATCAATCGGTTCTTCTTTAATCCTAATTTCTCCACCATCATCTGTTTTAATATATTCCAATCTTTCACCACGTTCCCTTTCACGTCGTTCTCTTCGTTCACGTTTACGTTCACGATCTTTATCTCTTGATTTTGATCGTCTACGTTTACGTTCTCTGTCACGCTCTCTTTCCCTACATTTAAAATTATTTATTATTTTATTCTGTTTTTAACAATAATAATAATAATCAACTAATAGGAGTATTATTTTATGAATGATTCACCTATCACGATCCTTTTCCCTTGATCTTCTATCATAACTCTCATCAAATTCATCTCTAATACGTTCTTTACTACGTCGTCTTTTATCACGTCTTGGTGAACGTGAACGGCTACGTCTTCTACGATCTCTTGATCTTGATCGTCTTCTATCATAACCAATACGATCACGATCACGATCACGGTCACGTTCACGATCACGGTCACGATCGCGATCTCTATCACGATCACGACCGCTACGTTCTTCACGTTCACGTTCTAATCGATAACGTTCCCGTTCACGTTCATTATCTTCACGACCGGAATGTTTAATATTAACTTCTGGACCACCACGCCGTGTACCACCCAAACCACCACCTATAAATAAATCAATTAATTAATTGATTGATTACATTTAAAATGATAACGATTTTATTTACCTAATCGACGGGGTAACCATCCTTTAACAGTTCTAGCCCGTTCAACATCCACTAAAACACGTCTGCCATCAATTTTCTTTCCATCAGCATGTTTGTATGCAGCTGAAAATTTTAATTTTAATAACAAAAAAATGTTTTTCAACAAAAGATAAATTTCTAAAACTGCATATGTGTCAAATGAATTTTTTTAAATTAAATTTTGATATAAAAACACATATGAAGCTTATTCTACTTTTCTTCTTCTTCTTCTTTACGAAAGAAACCCGATTTTCATTTATTTTTTTGTATAAATCAAATAATAATAAGAACAAAAAAAATGATAAAAATTCCGACCGATGAATTTACAATTTATTAAAATTTTCACATTTACAGAAGATGATTTTTAACAATTTAGATTTGTCTTTAAATCCATTATTCTTAAAGACACCAAGTAATCAATCAATTGAGATATAAATACTGAAAAGATTGTCACAAAATTCTATTAAAATCTATTTTAAATTAAATTGCTTGCTTCTCAGCATTTATTTATTGAATTTGAAGAATTAATTCTTTGTATGTATTCAAGAATAATAAAATAAAAATCCGTATCCAAACTGCTGCAAATCAAATTTTGTATGTACAATAGGTATAAATTAAATATACCTACCTACCCAGTTACTTACGTTAATCAAAACATCATATTTGATAAAAGTCGTATTTTTGAGAATATTTTAATCAATCCGAACACGTTGATTGTGAAATATTTGTTACAAATAGTATACTTAATAAGACGATCCATTTTTTTTATTGTTTTTTTTTTTTTAATTTTAAAACATTACCTGGTGCGCAATTACTTACAAAGCGCGCATACCCAATAAATTAATAAATAAATTTTTATAATAAATTAAAATAAAAAGTATAGTTTTTGTTGATGAGTAATCATTTTTGGTTAAATTTTTAATTTAAAAAAAAAAAATTAAAAAAAAATTCAATTGGAAGAATATCTGACACAAAACCCCGTCAAACAATTATTTTCTCTTTTCTTTCTTTTTATAATAAAAAGAAATTTGTATGCAGGGTTCTTACCACACATACAAACCTATATAGCCAGCAAAAAGCGGAAGTATGGGGACAACAAATCGGCACTAGTTGCCTGCAGCTCGGACTGTATAAAAAATAGAAAAAAATTAATTTCTGCCTATTGGTTTTTTAAAGAGATTTTTTTTTAGAAGAAGAGGTTGCTGGCTACATAATCTAAAAAAAAAGAACCAAAAATACCTCCAATCCTACCGTCCAATATAATTTACTTGATCTAATTATGATTAATTAAATTTTGATAATTTTATTATGATTTCAATTAATAAAGTAGTAGGATTGAATTATTTCATTGTTGGAGAATTTGTTTTTTACTCACAATGCATATCTCTTTCATGTTCATATTCTATGAACGCATACCCCCTTGGTTTACCATTAATGCTATTATGGATAAGTACAATCTATAAATAAATAATAAATTACGTAAGTAATCCGGTGATTTATATTTTTCCATTAAATACATTACCTTTTTGATTGGACCATATACTTCAAATTCTCGTCGAAGTTTTGATTCTGAAGTATCATAATTCTAGAATTATAATTAACAAAAATCATTTACGATTATCATATCACAGAACTTAAGATAATTGAAAATTATTACAATTCTAGCTACAAATAATGTCTTGAATGGATCGGTAGTGATATTTGATGCAGTATTTGGATCCCATACAGCAATTTCCTGTTCTAATTTATAAGCGACTTGTTCGGCACGTTCACGTCGACGACGTTCCAATCGTTCCTCCCTAGTTTCAACACGAGTCGGTGGTGGTGTATCCTTTGGATCCTAAACCAACAACAACAACAACAACAATAACAAAACATTGATGATGATAGGCAAATTAAAATAGAAAAATAATAACAAACCTCAAATTCTGTTAAAAATGCCCCAACACCTAGATAGCCTTTTTGCTTTTTCTCATGTGGCAATTTTGCCACTGGTGGTAAATACGGTATAGGATCACGTGGTGCAAATAAAGCTAATAGATTTGGTGGTAAAAATTGCGTCATTTTATAACACTATAAACCACACACAATTCGATTTATTTTAATTTTTGTTTTTGTTTTTATAAAATTACAAAATAAACCCGATTTCTTCTGGTTAATTTTAAAGAAACATGGCCGCCGCCATCAATTGATGATCGTAAATTAACAAATGTCAACACACAGGGTAGCCAACCAATAAAAACTATTACCAACATAAAGAAATAAATATTAATACTTTATTTTATTGTTAGATGGACAAAAAATTCTTAAATACATACGTATACATAATTATATGCACTTATATATAATTATGTAGAAAAAAAGAGAGAGAGACAAATTCAATTACGTAATCTTTCCAATTCATGAAATTTTCTTATATATTGATTTTTCTGATAGTGATAATCATTTTCATCAGTATTCCAAGAAACATACATGTAGAGAGTGAAAATTGTCGCCAACAATAAACGATCAAGACTAGAATTAAATTAAAAATCATTAAAATATTATAATTACTCCCTTCCTACTCCTTATTATTATATATGTATATTGTAATATATAAAACTATAGACTAACCTCATTATAGGAATTGACCAAAGTATTAAAATAAATGCCAAGAAACTTGGATGTCTCATATGTAAATTCAATCGTTGTAATTGAATTGATTTTCTAGAATTTGGATCTGGTAGATTCACAATACTATAATAAATCTACAACAATTATGAGCGCACATAATTAACTATACGTATGTATGTATACATATGAATAAATGTGAATAATATTACTTGTTTGATTCCTAAAAGTTCATTAACATCCATACAAATGCTTCCAACGTAAATTGTTAACCATGAAATGAAATGGATTGTAACAAATAACCACCAATATGGTTTAAAATTTATGTTGAGTTTCCACAAAGATATTTCAGGAATATGACGCCAATTCCAGACTACAAACTGAAATAATAATAATAATAATAATAATAATATAAGTAATACTTTACAAAATGTTTCAATAATAATTTACAAACCAAAAGTACTAAATCGGTTAGAATGATATAAATGCTTCTATAAATACTCTGAAGTTTCCATTTATATAAATAATTCTTTAAATTCTCACCAATTAATAAAGAATGTTGTAAAATAAACAAACTCAATAATGCCATATTCACTAATAAATTCCAAGATGTAGAAACGTACAAATCTTAAAAATAACAAAACACTGTAAATAACAATTGTTTTTTTTTTTTTGTAAGCAATCACGAATAGATAATGACAAACCTTTTATTATTAATTGAGGTTTAACAATATAACCAGGATCAGATAAGAAAAATGTTAATTCTACCATAGTATAAAATGTAGCAATGAATCCAAAACTAGCAATAGCTACTTTAATTGTATTTACAAGAAAACTCTTAGTACCCATTTCTATAGGTGTAAGAAATTTCAATTAAAGTAATTAATGATATATTTAAGATAGGACAACTCCTAAATTGTTTATATTTTTAGAATTTCTAGGTTATGTCACTCGACGATTGATATTTTGCCTAAATGCAGCTCTTTCAATTTATAAAATAATTATAATCAAACAGAAAACCACTATTGTCTTCATTGTAGCTATTACATAATCTTAATCAAAATATTCTACATCCTTTTATATTCTATTTATAGTATATTTATTTGTAAAATTCGCCAAATACATTTATTTCAATATATTGCAGCTACATTTAGAAGCCGTACATAATTGTACTGATATTCATTTATGGTAAATTTTAGTTATTTTTGATGGTACACCTGATTTCTTCTGGTGTTGGACAAATTTAACAAATTTTCAGTAGATCTACTGATTTGTTGTTTTATTTAGAAGCAAGTATTCTGATTTATATTTGTAAGTTTGCTTTTTATGTCTGTTATATGTTTATCGCTAACGAAAAGGGTCAAGAGAATGAAAAGTTTAAAACGGTCTCTTTATATTTAGAATTTCTATTGAATACAGAAATTACAATTCAAGCATGTAATTTGATTCTTCTACAGACGACACAATTCATATTTTCTTGAATTTCTCTTGAATTATCCAATATTTTGTTGGTTATTTTTTATCTATTTATCAATGCGTATGTTGCTTTATTGCTTTGAAAATGAATAAAAGGGTACTCAAACCTCAAACATTTGACAAGAAGCGGAAACGATTTGGGCGCCTAGAAAGAAACACACGCAAGAGATAGCAATATTATCTATGATAGCAATTTCATATAAACACAATAATCTGACAACACTGTAATTAAAATGACAAATTGTATTTTATTCGGTTTTCTTGCAATTTTCATAATTTTTCCAGAAAAATCTTATGTTTTATAATTGAGATAAGAATGGCTGGTTCAGCATTACGTCGATTAATGGCTGAATATAGACGTAAAAATTATAAAACATTTCTATAATAATCTTGATAGATTAAAGTATTTGGTATTTTTTGTAGAGTTAACATTGAATCCACCAGAAGGTATAATTGCAGGCCCTATTAATGAAGAGAATTTCTTTGAATGGGAAGCTCTAATAACGTAAAATAATTTATATTTTCATTAAAAAAAAATAAGAAGCAAACAATAAAACCATCATTTATTTGTAGGGGTCCTGAAGGTACTTGTTTTGAAGGTGGTGTATTCCCAGCTAAATTAATCTTTCCAGCTGATTATCCATTAAGTCCACCAAAGATGCAATTTACTTGTGAAATTTTCCATCCAAATAGTTGAGTATTTTTTGTTTTTGTTTTACACAATTTATACATATGTGTGTGTGTAGTTTATGCGGATGGTAGAGTTTGTATTTCAATTCTTCATGCACCTGGTGATGATCCAATGGGTTATGAATCAAGCGCTGAAAGATGGTCCCCAGTACAAAGTGTTGAGAAAATCCTATTATCTGTTGTTAGTATGTTAGCTGGTAATTGTGTATTATTAATTTATTGAAAATTAATTAAAATCTAATATCTTGTTTTTTTTATGATTATTATTATTATTATTGTTTGTTGAATATAAAAAGAACCAAATGATGAAAGTGGTGCTAATGTTGATGCAGCAAAGATGTGGCGAGAAAATCGTGAAGAGTTCAATAGAATTGCTGAAAGGATTGTTAGACGAACATTAGGTATTCCTACATAAAAGTTGGATGTTGTTGAATATTTATTAATAAATTCTCTTAACATTTTTCGATTGTATTTATATGTAAAAAACAATCAAATCAAATCAAATCAATGAGAATGGTTTATTTCTACTGCTATATAAAATAAAAAAGCAATATACATATTTTCAGAATTATTATTATCTACATTGTATATATAGATAGATAGTTAATTTACAATAAAACAAATATTACTTTTACACCTACAGTCTAAATGTGCGCTTGTTTTATTTAACGAATATTTGGGAAAAGTTATTTAATTGATTATAACTTAATTATTAATATCCGTTACAGTTTTTTTTTCAATTATTATTATTATTAATCTTAAAATCTATTGACTGCGTTAAGCATAAATTACTAAAATCACATTAAACTTTGGTCTCAAAGATAATTGCACAAATCTGATTCAGCAGGGCAACAAAAAACAAAACAATCTTGAAATTATTGCTATCTAATAAGATATAAATAATAAATAAGTGAATTCGTTGAATTTTACAAATAATTTATAATTAAAGCAAATGCAGTTTAATGAATAAAAGAAGAGTAGTAGAATAAATGAGAAGAAATACCTAAAATCTCAGGATTGTCTATTAATATTGTTTATATTATTATTACTATTATTTAGAACAATATAATTATTAATAGGTATTTCATCATTATCTCTATCGATAAAATGATGATCTCTACTACGTATAGCTGGTGTAGGTGGTATATGTTGTGTTGTTGTTGTTGTTTGTTCATTATTTGTTATATCTTCAACATCAATTAAATGTTCTGAATAATAATGTGGTGTATTTAAATAATCAATCATACGTCTTGGTAATGGTAGATTTGGTATTAAATCACGTCTAACATTTTTATGTATAATAAATCTACATATATGTTGTAAGCTTTGGACTTGTTTAAAACGTGACACTGGATGTAATAATTGTACACGTACTGGTCCAATCACCGGACGACGATGAAGAAAAAATAAATAACGACCACTACGTGAATGTTCAACGGCATTTTCAATAAATTCAACAATTGTTTGTGATTTGAATTTCGTACAACTGCCAAAACTAAAATTACCTATAAAACATATACAAATATTTTAATAAAAACAACAAAGACAATATGAAGGAAGAAAGAAAGAAAGAAGAAAAAAAAACACGTACATACCTTGATCATGATCAATTCGTACATGTCGAATACAATTATTTAATTTAAATGTTAATGAGAAAATATAATGATCATCACTACTATCACGGACGATAAATGAACCATCAGGTTCATTCGATAAGATCTTTTCAGCTACTTCACCTGATAACGGTCCCCAATACCAACCATACTGAAATCATAAATAATCATAGAATAGTTAATAAAAGTAAAAAATAGAATTAAATTATTTACATCTTTCACTCGTTGGATACTTGTAGCAAAATCTAAAGAATGTTCAGCCGTTGTTGTTGACATTTTATCATCTTGTTCATCTTTTGAAGGTAAAGGTGGCAATGCACGAGATAATATATTATTTGATGTTTCTTCTTCTATCACATTAATATTATTACCACAATTATTTACATTATTTTTTTCACATTTTATATGTTCAGGTGATAGATATCGTTTAAAACGGAACATATTGCATAAAGTTTGTTTAAATGAGAATAATTTAGGTGGTGGTTTTTTAACTTTTTCTAACTTATTATTAATATTATTATTACTATAATCATTATTATTATTATTATTTGTTGTATCAATTTTTTTATTAATATGACTATTATCACAGGAATCTTTAATTTTTTTATTTTTTATATTGATAAGGAATGTATTCTTTTTCGTACGGCCAAACATAGTAGTAGTAGTAGTAGGTGTTGTTGTTGTTGCTATTGTTGTTGCTACTAACCCATTTGTTGTCTCTTTTCCATTATTTGTTGTTGCTATCACAGATTTTTGTTTAATTTGTGGTCTATCTTTATGATGATCAGATGAATCAGATGAACTTGAATATAATGTTTGTAAATAATGACGTACTTCTTGTAATGTCATATGAATTGGTTCATTATTACCATTATCAACGGAACTACCAGCTACACTATGACGTTTATTAGATTTTTGTAAACACCATTGATAATGTAACTAAAATCAATTGATTAAATAAAAATTGATAAACATTTAACGAAATAAATACAAACTTTATCAAATTTAATTATTGTATTCTGTTTGTTGTTATTATTATTATTATTATTATTATGTATTTGTTGTCCTTCATCATCACGACAACCTGAAGATGTATTACGTCGACGTTTTTTATTTTGTGGTGGTTGTTGTTGCTGTTGCTGCTGTTGTTGATGATGATGATAATGATTACGTCGTGGTTTTAATGGTAGTGGTGGTGGTTTAATTACATCAATTGGTACAGCATATACATCACTATCGAATGGTACATTATACAAATCACTAATCTGATTTGTTGATAATGTATCGTGTGATACAGCTTGTGTTATAAAAGTAGAATCATCAACTTTATGTGCTGAAGGGACGGATAATGAATTATGTGAACTAGATAATCTAGACGATCCTAATGACGATCTTGAACCAGGCCGTCCAATACTATTACTATTATTATTATTATAATGATAATGATGATGGCATGGAGTTAATTGTATAAATTCTGTTGTATAATATGAACGATTTAATAATTGTACAGATTTACTTTGTTTCAATAGATTTTTCCGTAATTGATAAACAACTTGTTTTAATAGGTTTATTGCAAGTTGATTTGAAAAGTTTTCAATAATTTTCGGTTGATCTTGAAATTCTAATGGTGGTTCAATTGGTGATGAATATTTAATTAATGAATAATCCATACAATTTGGCGGTGGAGGAGGAGGAGGAGGAGGAGGGCCTCCTTTCTTTAACGTATTGAAATTCTCACCACAGATTATATCTGACATACCATCTAAAGAATCTTGACTAATAAAGGATTTATCAACATCATAGTCACAATCACTATCCTATAAAAATAAATTATTAATTTTTTCTTTCGTTTTTTTGAAATTAAAACCAATAAAATAATAAGCACCATCGCATATGTATATTTTAATGTATACATAACATATAGTATATGTATTGGTATTGGTACATACTTACTTCTAAATGTAGACGATTCCTGCCACTTTTACTACTTGCACTAGATATGGAACTATTTGTTGTTAGTAAGAGACCACTATCATCGCTTATAATAAACCCTTCAGTAGACCAAATAGAACTTGAAGGGGGCGATTCCATCATTCAATCAATTGTCTTACTACTACTTGGTATATAATTACTTACTAATTACTATCAATACTATTATTATAACATATTGAATATTGATAAATTAGTAATATATTCTTTCTCCTAGAAAATAATCCAAAGTGAATATATTATTACATCACCACTATCAAATCAAATTAAACGAATTAATTACTTATTTACATCCACCAACATTTTTCACTAATTTTAGCTTGATTAATCAGCTTTGAACGCCATTGGGGAAAATAATGTCAAAAAAATTACAAACTTCTACTGTTGGCAACAGTGAATACTTTGATGCAGCATTGCCAAGTTACTTACTTACGTATATATAACTGTGTTCTTTCGCTATGCTTAATTAGATCTAAACGCTATTAAACGCGTTCAATCGGATCATGTGGTGTTCTTTCGGATCTTAGTGTTGTGTCAAAACAAATCATGATGCGTAATCCCCCTGTCCGTCTGGAACACAGCTATAGTTTATTTTGCCCCAAATAGCGCTCTTTGCAATGTCAATTCTAAAGTCCCTAGATAATGATTTTTCTTAACTGTTTACAGCACACGTGAATAGCATATATGTAGCATCTAAACTCTTTATTGTGAGTTTATTATTATATTATATTCCACAATGATTCAAACCGACAGAAGAAGCTGTTTTCTTGCAACTTATTATTGGATCGAATCACCATAATGAGATCATGATTCCAAATCACGATCTGAAACTCTGAGCGAAAGATATCTTTGGGTATATCACTTATTCAAAACAAACGTGTTGTGAACCCGTTTCTAAAGAAAGCATGAAATTGCCAAACTATATATCAATTTTTTACGAACTTGTATTTTACCCTCATCATGAGAAAATACTTAGCCTAAATTTGGAGAAAATACTCGAAGAACGGCAACGCTGCATATTTTGCCTCTTTATCGACTATGAGCTATGAATAAGAAGTAAGTCAATATACATGCGTTAGATGGCGTTAATTTCAACCAGACGGCATATATAACGTGTTCGTCCAATAATGAATCTTGAAAACAATGAAATTAATAATTCTAAAAGAAGCTATTTTCTGATAGATTTAATAGAATGTCATTTTCTACGAATTGATAACAGTAAAAATTGGAATTTGAGTTTTACAAGTAGCAATGACAGTGATTGACTTCAGTCAGTCAGTATTGTAAGATTGGTTAATGTTTGTTTTGTTTTTTTCTTATATGAGCTTGGTTTTGGAGTTTTCACTATATATGATACTGCACTAACTGCTATCAAGCTGCTCCGCTCTCCAAAGGACAGATTGATCCATTATGTAGTAGATGACGTCACTCGCGACTACGCTTTCAACTCATTCAATATAGTAATCTTATTTCAGCATCAATCTATTCAAAATCAAGATACTTGTGGACCAATTGAAACCTGACGGTTATGGTAGATATAAGGATATCAGTGATATTAGTATACCGGAAGGACCAGCCAGATAGTTACATAGGAAAATAGACAAGCATCAACCAACCTTACGA